>CAUYQV010066232.1:0-34139 GCA_963574575.1 Galagoides demidoff
CTGCAACCGAAAAATGGCCAGGCGCCTGTGGTCCCAGCTACTTGGGAGGCTGAGGCAGGAGACTCGCTTGAGCCCAGGAGTTGGAGGTTGCTATGAGCTGTGATGCCATGGCACTCTACCCAGGTGGATAGCTTGAGGCTCAGCCTCAAAAAAAAAAAAAAAAATAGAAAGAAAGAAAGACTGGGAGGGACCCCAGCTAAAGGGCAAGTTTCTCCTTCAGAGAGGTTATGCCTAAACTGAAGCTTGCCTTTCCCTGAAACAACAGTTCTCTGTCAGGCCTCTCTATAAGAAAAAAGACACATGATTGTATGCATGTACCACATTTCTCAGCCAGAGAAGGAAATTATTCTCTGTGGTAGATTGATTGAATTAATGGCCCCAATACTTGACCCCTACCAGTATCCTCACCCTCTGCCCTGTAGCATTTTAGAGCCTTCCAGCTCTGACTCTCAACACAATTATGCATTTAATTTGGGCTACAGGATATTACCAAGCATGATGCAAGAGAAGGCTTAAAACTTGCTTGAGTATTGGAATAGCTCTTCTTACTTTTGGTAATGTTGATGTGAGCATGTCGAGGCTAGCCTGTTCGAGCATGAAGGACATGTAGAATGGAGACCAGTCAACTCAGCTAAGACTGAATGAAAGCAGCCAGTAGCAGGTGACACCTGCCCATGTGATCAGCCAAACCAAGACTAGAGACCACTTTTATAATCTATAAGAATAATAATGCCTTTGCTCCCTTTGGATAATTTCTTACTTTCCTCTGCAGATCTAGGCCTTCAGAATCATAACTGTGGCTTGATCAGTTTTCCTAATATGTGTGTGTTGGGACTTGGAGGTGAGTGGGGTTCATCTCTCCATCTCCATGTCCTCTCTGGTTATACCTGAGCATTTTCCTAAATTGCTAAACGCAATACTTTGGTATTAACCCTGCTTAGATAAGTCCCCACTGTGACATATTAAGTGTGTTCAATGATTCAAGCCATTTGTGTTTCTCTGTAAAAAGAAAAAAGTAATCCAAGGAACACTTTTGTTTTTTAGGACTGTATCCACATAAGTTATTCTCAAGGTGGAGATAAATGACCTTTCAAAGCTGCTGATTTATCTTCATGGTAATTATCAATTGTATGACAGAATACAATTGGTTAATTGTATAGAGTAGTACCCTTTCTACCTTCACTTATGTACCATTTTTTAAAAAATAATTCTAGCTGAAAGATTAATTCATTGATGTTTCCAATTACTGAATTATAGTGAAATTGCATTAAAATGCTTTTGTATGCTTTTTATTAGCAATATACCCAAAACATGAGCATGGAACATTTAAATGTAAAGATATGGGAAAAAATTTCCAAGGCAAATATTAAGTAAAAGAAGTCTGGTATGATCATATTAAAGTGAATCAAAAACACTTTAACACCAAAAGAAAGAAAAAAAGGTTAGAGGTTGAAAGTATTTTTATATAAATATGTAAAAAACTTAATGTCAGAAAATAATAGAATTCTAAACTCATATGAACCTAATGAAATAGCCTCAAAGAATATATTTTTGAAATGTTGAAGATAAATATAAACGGCAAACAAACATTAGAAAAATATCTTCATAACTTCAGAGAAGACAAACTCTTAAATAGGTTACAATGTGCTAAACATCAAAAAGAGATGGATAATTTTGGATCGTTAAAAGTAAGAACTTCTATTTCTTGAAGATACCATAGGAAAAATGAAAAGATACACTGAGAACTAGAAAAAGATATTTGTAACATGTGTCACATCTGGTCCCTCAACATAAGAACAGCATAATGAGTTATAATACACTTTCAAAATATGTAGAATACTAGGCAGTGGTCAAAATGAATGGGCCCACGTCTCACAGTGAATGGATAAATTAAAAACTAATAATTATATTGAGTGAAAAAAGTACCACAAATGCTACGTGTAGTTAACACCCTATCAATAAACTCAAAACCAAAAATTACATTGTTTAAGACTATATGCATACATAGTTATAGGAAACAAACTGTTATAATCATGAAACTATCAAAGGGACAGTTTGTTAATACATTCCTGAGTTGACAGGCATTTAGGTTGTTTCCACATCTTGGTGATTGTAAGTTGAGCTGTGATTCATAAGAATGTATTTCAGTTCAAGTTGTGGGAAGGGGTATTGAAGAAGGAGGGAAAGGAGGGGATTTGGAGTGCTCCCACTGAATAGGCACAACGTAGAGGTATATGGCAAACCTTTTGGGTCCAGGATAAGACTGCAAGAGGGAGTCTACTTAACAAATTCAAATATTGTGATCTGGTTGTTTGTACCTATGTGGGCATGAAGTAGATTGCCTACTGGGTTCATATTAGTATTGAGTACAGTGGATATATTTGTTTATTTGTCAAATAGACAAATTGTGAAAATAATTATAAAAATAAAGTTTAGAGAAATGATTTGTTCAAGGGGTGAGGAAAGAAAAGAAAGAGGGACAGACACACTGGGAGAGAATGCAGAGTACTTTCCAAAGTTCATACCATGGATAATACTTTTGCATCATGTTTTATCCTATCCGCTTCCCTAAAATGATAAGTGGGGGATAAGTTGGATTAGAATAGAAGCATTCTTGGCATTTGCTATTCTGAATGTATTTTCCATTCTGAAGTTGCTGTGCATGAAGCAAGGAGCAATTACTTTTCAAGTGGATTTACTGTCACCACCTTCCAAGGTGTCATTGTCCTGCATTTCAGCAAGAGCCAGCCAGAGCTTCACATGCCAGGCATTACAAAATAAATAGAAAACTGGAATTATTTCCATCAGAAAAGCAAGGAAATGCAAAACTGAATTCTGATTAAAGAGACACTCCTGTCCTTTTGAGAAAAGAATATATTGCAAGGTTTTGGTGTGGGTGCAAAGATTCCTTTAAATAAGAATCTTTTGCCTCTTACAAGTCATTGGTTGTCTAGACACTTTGTTTTCCAAGATGTCTTCTGTTTTTACAACTAAGGTTCTTTGTATACAGAAACAATGGCTTAATCATTTTCCAATGAACTTTTTTCCTTATAGCAGTCTTGATATGCCTGTTTTCTGGAGCGTCATTTAACAGGTGTTACAGTGGCTCAGTTGTGCTGATGAGAATAACCAGAAGGGACCAGTGGCTTCTCAACCAGCTGTTTTTCAGATGTGTGAATGGTGACATACAGAACAATTTTGATTTATTTGCCCACAGAGAATTCAAATGATGTTTTGGGTAATTTATTTGTTTAGAAATGTTATGTTTTTTCTGTCCCATCCACATCTTGACCCAAGTGTTTGGTGTCAAGGTTTTTTTTTTTTTTTGGACATGTGACACTAAAAATCATCTGAACTGCCCTTGAGACTGTGAAACTGCCAATGAGTCTCAAGCATCAGCCATTTTCCTTATGCATTTAATAGCTTCTAGGAAATTACATTCCCATCTCCCGTGTGGGTTTAATTGAGGAGCAAAATTGGCAACTGAATGAATACACAAGAGACAAGCATTCAACTATATATTATTCAGACTGTTGTAAAAATTAAGGATACACAACAGGATTGCTAAACATACATGCGACATGCGCGTGCAGACGTGCACACACACACATACCCCTCCCTTAATCTATTTAAAATATGTTCCTAGACTCTAAATCCCTCAGACCTTGGGGAAATAAAACTAAGGCCATAGCTATATAATTGCAAAGATCTAACTGTGTCCTATTAACTCAGTTACTTCACGAGCTAATTCAGGGGCCATGAGTCCACAAAGCCTCAGTGTGTTTAAGATGTATAATTAAATTTTAAAAATGAAAGCACATCTTGTCTGTCTTGTTTAAGGAGCCATGAGGTGTGTAGCTATTATACAAAATTTTTTTGGATGGACTCTGTAAAAAAAAAAATATATATGGCATTTCTTCCAAAAAGGATATCCAGTTTAAACCTCAAGAGATTAAAAACAAACTTTGTGAGAACCTGTGAAGTTTTCTGTTTTTTTTTTTTTATTTCCCTGAAAAAATAAATCTAAAAATACAGACAATGTCTATCTATAAATAGCTGAGATTTAAAAATGTTCAGTAGAGAACACTGTTTGTAAGCCTGGAATAGTGAGGGGATAAAAGACTGTTAGGCCAGGTCTTCTGAGAAATACATGCCAAGAAAAGATTGAACATATGGGCGGTGCCTGTGGCTCAAAGGAGTAGAGCACCAGCTACTGAGGTGGTGGATTCAAACCCAGCCCTGGCCAAAAACTGCAAAAAAAAAAAAAAAGATTGAACATAAAATGAAGTTTTAGGAGAAATACCTGTGAGAAAAAAAAATGGGGAATAAACTGGAAAGATAGACGAGAACTCTCAGACTGTAATACAATTTACAGGGTGTTCCAAAGGTCATCCATAAAGTTGCCATACAAAGGAAAAATGGGAAGCTGTAGCTAAATGTACCTTTATTTACAAAATGTTCATTACAGATCAGCAGTTCATGGGAGGTGTGGCCTCACCACAAACTTGGGTTGCAGAGCTCAGTTACTAGCACTCTGGGATTTTAACTTTATGCCATTCATATCTTTATATGTTACAAAAAAGACACAGAATAATTCAGATGATATTTAAAGAAGATAACTTCTTTATTAATCAGCTTGCTACAGTAAAATACATGACACAAAATTTCAAAATACCAGTTGTGTACAAAAAACAAGAACAGTAAAACCTCTTTAAGTTGATCATTCAAGAGATTGAAACAAGTTGATCAACATACCAGGGTGGTCAACATAAGGAACTGGGCCTACTGTACTGATACATATATGTGGTACATGTCTGGTCTATGAAAATTAGGTCAACTTAAGGAGGTGGTCAGTGTAGGGAGGTAATCACATATGGAGATAATCACTACTGTATTTATTTCTTGTCCATGGGTCTCCAGGTGTTTTGGTTTGGCTCGTGTCTGTGTCAGCTCTACATGTTTGATTTAGGATCCAGGCTGAAGAGGAAGAGGCAACACTACTCCTAGAATCTAGAAAAAAAAAAAAAAAGAAAAATAACAAACCAAACCACACAAGCACATTGAAAGCCTCTGCTCATATTACATGTGATCACATTCCATTGCCAAAGCAAGTCACATGGCCAAGCCTAATGTCAAGGGGGCAAAAAAATGTAGTCTCCCTCCTGTGTTTGCTAGGAAGCTTTGAAAAGCTAAATGATAAAGGATGTGTGTGTCTGTTCCTAGCAAGCTGAAACAGTGGAGAAATAGGAATAATTTTCTATTCTGAAATAACACAGATCCCCTGATAGAGAAAGCAGCATGGAATTGTAAAAGGTAGTCGCAGATTTGACAGATCTCATTGACTACCCATCTAAGACACACATACACACACTCTTATGGATGGGAAATGTAGATAAGCAAGAACAATATAAATATACATATCTTATATCTTTAGGCATGTAGAGTCACATGCCTAAACCTTGGATAAAAAGAAACCAGAAAATCTGCTAAGTTTCATCTACTCTTCTTTGGCCATTGAGAATGCAAGAGGGAGAAAGCAATGACCTCTGAAGAAGCATGAAGCATGGCTTATACTAGTAATGAAGGTAAAAATCCTAGTTCAAGTGACAAGAAATATATACACAGATCCACAAAATTAAAAACTTCAACTGCAATGATTTCATAGCAGAGGGTGTGGCCCTCTTTGATGCAAAACTTAAAGCCTGTGAGACCGACCACTTCCATTCTGATGGCATGGTTCCAATGCAGGATTTTTAATAAGGTTGGAATAAATAAGAGTGAGTGAAACCAAAATTGTCTTGCAACAGCTACTCCAAATTAACTCTAAGCATCAGCCCAATAACTAAGAAAATTACATGAAGGCTATGTTAACCAGTTTGATGGAAGTGTTTCGGATTGTGTGTGAAAACACCACACTGTACCCCATCAGTGCAATAATGTACACAGTTACCATTCAATTAAAAATAAATAAATAAATAAATAAAAAAGGAAAAAAGAAGAAGAAAGAAAGAAAAAGGGAAAGAAAAAACTTAACAAAAAATTAAAAATTAGCAACGATTAATTGAAGTTCTGCATAGATCCTGGTTATTAGACTTATGTCTGATTCAAAATATGCAAATATCCTTTCCCATTGAGTAAGTTGTCTATTTGCTTTGGATGTTGTCTCCTTGGCTGTATAGAAACATTTCAGTTTCATTAAATCCCATTTGTTTATTATTGCTGTTGTTGCTATTGCCGTGGCAGTCTTCCTCATAAAGCCTTTCCCCAGGCCAATATCTTCCAGTGTTTTTTCTATTCTTTCTTTGAGAATTTTTATCATTTCATGCCTTAAATTTAAGTCCTTTATCCATCTTGAATCAATTTTTGTGAGTGGAGAAAGGTGTGGGTCCAATTTCAGTCTTTTACATGTGGATATCCAGTTCTCTCAGCACCATTTATTAAATAGGGAGTCTTCTCCCAGGATTTATGCAGAACTTCAATTAATCTACAAGAAAAAAACCAACAATACCATACATCAATGGGGAAGAGACACGAACAGAATCTTCTCTAAAGGCGATAGACAAATGGCTACTAAGCATATGAAAAAATGCTCATCGTCTCTAATTATCAGAGAAATGCAAATTAAAACCACCCTGAGATATCATCTAACCACAGGAAGAAGGGCCTGTATCACAAAATCTCAAAACTGCAGATGCTAGTGTGGATGTTCTTTTGAATGCTTTTGCACTGCTGGTGGGACTGCAAAATAATATAACCTTTTTGGAAGGAAGTATGGAGAAACCTTAAAGAACTCAACCTAGACCTCCCATTTGATCCTGAAATCCCATTACTGGCCATCTATCCAGAGGGGAAAAAAAACCAAACTTTTTATTTTAAAAACACTTGTACTAGGCTGTTCATTGCAGCCAATTTACAATCGCTAAAATGTGGAAATAGCCTAATTGTCCTTCAACCCAGCAATGGATTGGTAAGCTGTGGTATATGTATATCATGGAATATTATTCAACCATCAGAAATAATGGAGATTTTACAGCATTTGTACTAACCTGGATGGAGATGGAACATATTATTCTTAGTGAGGCATTACAGGAATGGAGAAGTAAGATTCCTATGTATTCAGCTTTGATATGAAGACAATTAATGACAGGGTGGGGCATGGGGGAAGGGGAGACTAGATAGAGAAGGAGGGAGGCATTGTGGGCAAGGAGAAAAAAAAAAGAAAGAAAATAGTGACTAATTTTCATATAGATTGTATTTAATTTTGAACAAAGTACATTACTTAAACATTAATTTTTAATTAACATGTTAATATGTTGTTTGTCATATTGCATCCTCATTTATAAATGAAATATGTTTGTAATTTCCCCTTTATCCTATAAAGGTACATGTGAATCTTTCTAAATGTAGAATATAAACATCTAAATACAATAACTAAGAAAATGACAAGAAGGCTATGTTAACCAGTTGGATGAAAGTATTTCAAATTGTATATAAAAACAGCACACTATACCCCACGATAGTATTAATGTACACAGCTATGATTTAATAAAAAAAATAAATTTCCCTTTTATAACAATATATTTTCTGCAATTTTAATATCAGTTGTATCCAGATTAAGTAGAATGATTTTGAAGTATTTCTTTTTCTATTGTCTATAAGATTTGGCATGATCTGTTTTTTTGAAATTATCTTTTACTTTTATTTATAAATATTAGTTGTCTATTTTTTTTGGACTTTGGAAAAAACAAAATAAGAAGATGAAGTTAATTGATCAAAGTATTCTATAATAGACATACTTCTATCGGACAATGTGAATGTTACTTTCTCTGCATTATTATTATTATTATTATTGCTTAATATTTCATTGCAGCAATCATCTGATTTCTTTTCTGAATGTATTTATCATCATTCATTCTTTATGAGGTGTTTGTTCTCAGTCCTTATGTTAAATATTATTGTCATTAAATTTAGCCTTTTTAATTCTGTGAAGGCAAAAATGGAAACCTAATATACACATGTATAAGTAATAAAAGTAAATTTAAAAAATTAGCAACGTAAAGACCTTGAGCCTTTATTGAAAGGTTTGAGGGTGGGGATTCAGATATTACTTGGGTAAAAAGAGAAGTTAAGGAAAATCTACTTCATCTACCTTATTATGTGGAAACATATGGAAGACTGTTGGGGTAATCCCTGGTGAAGGTAAGCCAATAGGAAGGAAAAATAACATGGGTACTAAGGTGAAAAATAAAAAAATGATCATTTTGAATTTATTCCTCCATTCCACATATGCACAGATTTACACATACATAAGTGAGGAAACAACAGGACATGCAAAGACAGATGAAAAATTATGTGAGAAAGTGTACCCTAGGAAGAAAAAGAAAGCTTTAGGGATGAAGGTCAGACGAGAAAATACAATTGGAATAAACAGAGTTTGTAGAACTAAGAAAAAGTATTGAGATTAAAAATAACTTGAGACCCTAAAAATATGTTAAACATAAGGACTTAGAAAATAAGACTGTTAAAATCACCAAGATGCAGTGGAAAAGACAAAGAAATTAAAATGATTTGAGAGAAAATAAATGAGATAGAGATGAAACAGGTAAAAAAAGACTATGACACTATGGAAGGGAAAAAGAACTTTTCAAATAAAAAAAGAAAAATAAACTAAGCTATTTTAAACATTTCCAGGGCTTTTTCTATGTCATAAAAACTGAATAAAAAATCTCTAATACTGAGACATATTAAATGTAGTAAACATCAAGTATGAAGAAGATATAAACATTAATTTTTCTACTTTTTGAATTTTTTCATAATTCTTGGATGTTTTCTTAAGTTTTTTTTCTCTGTTTACCTTTCCATTTGAGAAGTTTCTTTTGACCTATGTTCAGACTTTTGACTCTTAAGTCTACTGATGAGCCTGTTAAAAGCAATCTTCATATTTGCTATGGTGTCTTAAATTTTTAGCATTTCCTTTTGAATTTTTCTTAGCGTTTCCACCTCTCTGCTTACAGTGTGCATCTGTTCTTGAATTTTATTTTGTTTGTTTTTACTTTTTCCATGATGGTCCTTAACATACTAATGACAGTTATTTTAAATTTTGTAACAATTTTAACATCTGTTTCATATCAGAGTCTGGTTCTGATGCTTCTTGCTTTCACTCCTTAGGCTGTGTATTGCCTATTGGAATGTCTTCTAATTTTTTGCGAATGGCAGACATCTTATAACCATAAGATAACTACGAGCAGAAATAGTAAGTATTTAGAGTGAGGTTTCACATTAATTTAAGAGTTGTACTATGTTTAACAGCTCTATAAATAGGTGATAAAAGCCTTAAATTCATTTAGTGTTTTTATTTTTATTTTTGTCCCCCCAACCCCCAGCTGCCATGACTGTGGGTTTCCTTTATTATTCCTCTATCTCTGTCTCCACTCTTTCAGCTGTAATACAGTGACTCTGGATCCATGGTGGTGTGGTGAAGTGTGGTTGGGGAGAGGTGATCTATAATAAGATTCAATGTCAGTCTTTTAGTGGGTCTGTGCCCCTGTACTGTGACCTTCACAAGTGTTTCTCCAGAAGTATGGCTTCTTTTCTTCTTTTGCTCCTTATTCTCTTCCCTGGCTACATCTCTCTCAGTCCATTTCCTAGAAGGCCTGTTCCATGTTGCCTGTGTTTCTTTTCCCTTTCCAGTGGAACAGGAAAGCTATCAGGGACCAGGATGGAAGGAAGGCCCTTCTTTCAGGTTTGACAAGGCTTTGTCAGGCTTATACTCTGGAACAGAGATCTTCACTATGAAGAAGGATCTGGAAGTAGTTCAAAATAATTCCTCCCACCAGAGCCATGAGGTGATCTGTCACAGATTCTAGTGGAGTTCCTGGAGTTAAAGCCTCCAGAAGGTAGGTGGAATCTCTAACACTGAGGCCACTGATAGTTTTTCACTATCATGCCTTCAGCAATTCATAAAAACTAACGTTTAAACTAACTTTTATTTGGCCCTATCATTGTATGGTTCCAGTGGCTTTTCTCCAGGGAAGCAGATCTCAGCTGAGACTCTGGCTTTGCTGGCCTCTCCAGAGGAGGTTAGCCTGCAACTTCAGGTCTATGTATACATCCAAGAAAAGCCATCAATTTTCAGTTTTCAGCCTTTTTTTTTTTTTTTTGGTTATAAGAATGAGAAGGACAACTTCCAAGCTTATTATACATAGGAGCTAAACCAGTATGTTCCTTAAGCAATATTGTTAATAACAGAATTATGAGATAGTGTTTTTATACTTTTTATCTTAAAATAATTATAGACTCAAGAGAAGTTTCAAAAAAAATTATAGAGAGGTCCCATATACCCTTCGTTCAGTTTCCCCCAATGGTAACATCACATACAATATGCAACACAGGAAGCTGGCAGTGTCATAATTTATAGAGTTTAATCAGATTTCGTCAGTTTGTGTATATGTTTATTTTCATGCAATTTGATTTTCATAAAAATGAAAGCAATATCTTATATAACCACAGTACTTGTTCAAACAGGAAATTGGCAATTGATATAATACTTGTAAACCTGTTAATTATTTTGAATTTGCTAGTTTTTAAACATACTTTAGAATGTGATTCCATGAAATTTTGTCACATGTACAGATGTGGATAACCATTATGCAGTCAGGACACAGAATTGCTCAATCACCAGGAAGAAACTCCCTCATATCATCCCTTACTGTGGTTGATCGCACTTCTACCCCTAAATGTTATCAACCACTAATCTCATTGCTCTAATATTCAGGAAGTATTTTAGATGAGTGTGTATGTGTGTGTGCATATGTGATGTCATAAAGTACATATCCCTTGTGATTACCATCTTAAAAAAAGGGTATAATTTAAAAGCTTTTGCAAATACCAATAATTCATTCTCTTTTTTTGTTTGTTTGTTTGTTTTTTAACTGAGAAGTATTCCATTGTACAGGTTAACACACTCTTTGTCCATTCAATTATTAAAATTATTGGGGTTATTTCAGTTTTGTGGCCATTACAAATGAAGGTACTGTGAATGCTCACGTGCAGGCTTTGGATGGACATATATTTTTGTGATTCTAGGGTAAATTCCCATGAATATAATTGTTGGGTCAAACAGTAAATGCCACACCATTTTTCAGAGTTACCATACCATTTAGCTGTACCATTTTCCTTGCAGTGTACAAGAAATCCAACAATTCTAAATCCTTGCTTAGCACTTCGCATTAATAGTATTTTTTTAAAAATTAGTAATTCTAATAAATGTATAGTAGTATATTATTATAGCCTTAAATTTCACTATTATTTAGTGGTATTGAACATCTTTTCATTGCTTATTTGTTATCCCTATATCTTATTATTTTTTTTTTGAAATGCTGAAATTTTTGCCCATTAAAATCAAATCATGATATGTTCTGGATCCAATTCTTTTGTCAGATATGTGATTTGCAAATATTTTCTTCTAATCTGTGTCTGTTATTTTTTTATTTTTGGTCATGTCAACAAGGGATTTTGCAACACAAAATTTTTAAATTTTGATAAACTTTGATAAAATTATCTCAATATATTCCCAAAAGGAATATAATAAAATTCAATATATATTTAAGGCCCACAATAGTGCTAATGATATAGTACTATGATAATATTTATTAAAATGTAGTTTCAATATATGTATAATATACACACACATGTATATATATTGCACACACATATATATATTTGTAGCACAATAGTAGCTAGCATCTTGATTAATATTAAAATACTACACACTTACTAATTTAAACTAGGAACAAAAAAAGGACAATTGCAATCATCACTATTATTTATAATTGCTCTAAAAATATGAGAGACATAAATACTAGAAGTAGAAGGGAAATAATCATTATTTGCTAATTATGTGATTATATATTTGAGAAATCTTAAGCAACAATAATTAGAATTACTGAAAGAATTAAGTAGTGGAGCAAATTACAGAATAATTAGATAAAGTTTTCTTAGATAATAGTAATTGTAATACAGAAATTGTAATAGAGAATGTGATTGCATTCACAATAACAATATTATAAATACTGATATTTATATTTCACAAATAAAAATATTAAAGAACAACTATCACAATAAATAGACAGATATTGTATTAAAAGTATAAAGCTCTATACTTGGAAGAAGACTTGTACAAGTAGAGAATGATATCTTATATGGCTAGAGGACATAATATTGGAAATAAGTCAATTTTCCTAAGATTAATATATTCAGTTTAGTTTACAAAGAAAATCCCACTAAGTCTTCATTTGATTTCTTTGTAAAAGTTGATGGAGACAATTTTCATTATCTGCAAAAATAAATATGCAAAAGTGGCTAAGAAAAAACTAAAAATAAGGAAGCATAAAGAATTTGTTTTACTATATGTTAAAATATATTAGAGTGACATCTCAGAAAATGGTGGAGTAGGAAGCTCTGGGAATCAGTCTCTCTACCCAAATAACCATTGAGCAAAGACTATTGGAATCAACTATTTTGAAACTCTTCAGTGTAGTTAAATGTTTGCAGTTTTGAAGGAGTCTTTGGTAAAGATTCTGATAAATTTCAGAGTCGGTTTGGCACAGCACTTATAGTCTCGGGTCTCTAAGTCTTGGGATCATCCGCCTACATTCCTGGTACTTTCTGGTGCCAGAATGGAATACAAAAACCTTGTATTCCAAAAATTGTTGTTGTGCATTTTGATCTGCCTGGTAGGTCACTGAGAGACCACAAAGAGATTGTTGGGTTACAGAGGCTTTCCAAGCAGGGTTTATAGAAGAAACTAAAAGAGATACACAGAGCAGTGCCTGTGGCTCAGTGAGCAGGGCGCAGGCCGCATATACAGAGGATGGCCGGTTGGAACCTAACCCCGGCCAAACAACAACAACAAAACAGTCAGGCGTTGTGGCCCGTGCCTGTGTTCCCAGCTACTAGGGAGGCCAAAGAAGAGAATCACCTAAGCCCAAGAGCTGGAGGTTGCTATGAGTGGTGATGCTGCAGCACTTTACCAAGGGCAACAAAATGAAACTGTCTCTAAAAAAAAAAAAAAAAAAAAAAAAAAACACACACAAAAAGAGAGAGAGATGCACGTTTCTCTTTCTCCCTTATTAGATTTAGGCCCTCAAGGAAATTCAGATAAGTTTCCAGATGACCACAAAGATAACAAGGAATAGAATCTTTGCACAAATAATTTGGGAATGTCACTAAAGAAACAAATGACTGAACTTCTGGATAAGATACAAAAAGCAATCACTAGTGTAGGGGGACAATCTGTATTCTAGTTACTATATACACCAAAATGTTCAAAATATCAAGTTCTCAAGAAAAAATTACAAACCACAAAACCCTACAAAATAGGGTTTCTTCTCAGGAAGAAAAGAAATTAACAGTAATAATTCAATAAGACATTGGATTTACTGAAGAAAGACTTTACCCATCCTAAATGTGCTCAAAGAGCTGAAGGCACTTAGGAGAACTGTCCATAGATAATCAACAAATAAAGAAATAGAAGTTATAAAACGGAACCCAATGGAAATTCCAGCCTGAGAAATACAGTAGCTGAAATGGAAAACTCACTAGAGGTGTTCAATACCATATTTGAGTGGACAAAAAAAAAAAAATCAGTGAACTTGAAGATGCGGCCATTGGAATTACCCAGTCTGAGGAGCAGAAAGTAAAAGAGAAAGAAAAAAAAAAAAAATGAAGAGATGCTGGGGGATCTATGGGACACCATCAACCATATTAACATAAACTCATAAGCATTATGGGATTTTCAGAAGGAGAGAGGAGAGAGAGAAGGAAACAGAAAGAATATTTGAGAAAATTATGAAAAGCCTTCCCAAATTTGAGGAAACATGCAAACCTACTTGTACAAAAAGTTTAACAAAATCAGCAAAATAAATTCAAAGGAGATACAGACAAAGGTACATTATAATCAAACTGTTGAAAGACAAAGAAAGATTAAAAACTCAAAAGCAGTAAGAGGGAAGAGACTCATCCCATAAGGGATCCTCAGTGAGATACACAACCAATTTCTCAATAGAAAACTTGCAGACCAGAAAGCAGTGGATGGTATATTTAAATTGTTGAATGGAAAAAGAAAAAAGGAAGAAAGAAAAGAAAAGAAATTTTTTAAAAGCTCTGTCAATAAAAAATATACATACATTTAATAAAATTATCTTTCAAAAATAAAGAAGAATTTTTTAAATTTAATTTTTAATTAAAATCATACCTGTATTCATTTATGAGTAAAAAGTGATGATTTGATATACAATGTGGAATGCTTAAATCAAACTGATTGACAGAACTTTCACCTCACTTACTTGTTCCTTTTTTTTGGCAAGACACTTAAAATTTACTCTTAGTTATTTTGAAACATAACCTTGCATTGTGCACATTAGATGAGATCTCACCAAATGCCCCCCTCCTCCCACCAATTCCCCTCCCTTCACCTCTCACTCCTCTGTCTTCCCCTTTGTGTTTTATCATTCGTATGAATGTGTAAGTGTTTATATATTAGTTTCATAATAGTACTGAGTACATTGAATACTTTTTTTTCCCATTCTGGAGATATTTTACTAAGAAGGATGTGTTCCAATACATGTTCCATTTACCCATCCAGGTAAATACTCTAGACATACAAAAGCTAAGACCATTACTGTTAGTTGACCTACTCTAAGAAATGCTAGAGGGAGTCCTTTAAGTTGAAACAAAAGGACACTAGATAGTAACCAAAGCTAGACAAAAATATAACATTTTATGGCAAAGGCTAATATACAATCAAACATTTTCCTAATTTTGACTTTTAATTCCACTTTTAATTCTTTTGGATGAATTCAAAGACAAAAGCATATAAATAACCTTAACTATGTTAATGAACATGCAACATATAAAGATCTAAGTTATGACATGCAAAGAAAAATACTAGGTGGCAACTCAAAGCCTTATGAGGAAATAATCAAAGATTTGGTAAAGGTAACTATGTACATAAATGTAAAAATCAGTGCAATTGTATTTTTGGTTTATAATTCCTCTTTTTCTTTTTAACACAATTTAAAAGATAAATTTATAAATTAAAATATCTGTCCAATAATGAGCATACATAGTATAAATACATAATTGGAGTAACACCATCGAGGAGTAGAGGTGGAGCAGACTAGAGGAGTTAATACATATTGTTGAAGTGAAGTTTATATTAATTCAAACCAGATTGGTATAAGTTTGGGAGGTTAACTCTAAGGATATATAGGGTTTGACTATTTTAAATTGCACCTGAACCATATGGCCACCCTGTAACCACTGAGAAAGCAACTAAAAATATACAAAACAGGAAATGTAGATAGAATAAGAGTGGTACATTGGAAAAAAATATCAAAAACAAGAGAAGTCAGTTTTGGAGGAAGTGAGAAATGACAAAGATATAAAGCATATAGAAAAGAAACAGCATATTGGCAGAACTAAGCCATGCATTATCAATAATCACTTTAAATATAAATAACTAAACTTATTAATTAAAAAAATTATCATAATGGTTTTGAAAAATGACCTAAATCTATGCTGCTGATAATAGACTTACTTTAGATCCAAAGATATGAATAGGTTGAAAGTAAAAGAAAGGAAAATTATATTCCATGAAAACCATAAGAAGTCTGGGATAGTTATAATAATATTAGAAAAAATGTTGTTAGGTAAAATATTTTTATAAGAGACAAAAAAGGACATTTATTGATAAAGGCTTCCTTCACTGAAAAAGATACAACAATTATAAACATATATTCATCAAACAATAGAGTCTCAATATATCTGAAGCAAATATTGACAAAATTGAAGGCAGAAATTGAGTTTCATAATAACAGTTACATACTTCAATACTCTACTTTCAATAATGGGTAGGATATTTGGACTGGAGATCTATAAGGAAATAGAGTTCTTAACATTATAGACCAACTATGCTGAGCAGACATATGCAGAACCCTCTGTCCAGTAACAGCAGAATAAACTTCTCCTCAAGTGCACATGGAAAATTCTTCAGCATATGATGTATTAGGACATGAAACAAGTATCAGTAAATTTTAAAATACTAGAATCATGTGAAATCTATTCTATAACAATAATAAGTAAAAAAGCTATAACAGAAATAAAACTTGAAAAATTGCAAATACATAGAAATTAAATAACACGCTTTTAATGGGTTGAAGAAGAAATCAATAGAAAAATTAGATAATAATGCAAGACAATGGAAAAAAACCCACAACATAATCATGGTATGTAGCAAAAGCAGTACTAAGAGGGAAATTTATAGCTATAAATGCCTACATTAGAAAACAATGTATAGCTTTTATATTAGCACTTGCATAAATCCCCAATCAACAACCTAATTTAAGGAGCTAGAAAATGTAACCAAGTCAAAACTAGTAGAAGAAATGACACAATAAAGATTAAATATAAACAAAATGTATAGAAAAAATACTAGAGAATTAACAAAATTCAAAATTGTCTTTCTGTAAAGATCAACACTGACAAAACTTTAGCTAGACAAAGAAAAAGAAAGAAAAAGACTCCAGGGCTGCGTGTGTGGCTCAAAGGAGTAGGGTACTGGCCCCATGTGCCGGAGGTGGATTCTGGCCCAGGCCTGGCCAAAGACTACAAAAAAAAAAAAAAGAAGAAAGAAAAAAAGAAAGAAAGAAAAAGACTCCAGTTAGTAAAATCAAATGTGAAAGTGGGCACATCATTACCAATTTACAGAAATTAAAAGAATTATAAGAGAATGATATGAAAAACTATATACCAACAAATTAGATAATTTGGGTAAAATAGACAGAAAGAAACACAAACTACTGGCAATAAAAAATTAGTTAAATTTGACTTCATAAAGATTAAACTTTTGTACATTATGGGATGTTATATTGTGAAAGATAAAGTACAGAATGGAAAAAAGAATTCCATTTATTATGTATCTAACTTAGTTTAGTATGCAAACAATATAAAAAGCTTTGACAACCAAAACAAAATGAAACAATACAATTTAAAAATTGGCAAAGGGCTGGAATAGATATTAGAATAGATATGCAAATGGCTCACCAGTACGTGACAAGATTTTCAACACATTGTTCATTAAGAAAATGCTAATGAAAATTATAATACCACTTCAGACCCACTAGGATGTCTATAACAATAATAATAACAATGAAAAATAACACGTTGGAAGAAATTTAGATGTTTTGAAATCCTTACATAATACTAACTGGTGGAAATGTATAATGGTGCAATTGCTATGGTAAGTTTGGTGGATTTTCAAAATCTTAAACATAATTTCCATATAACCCAGAAATTCTACTCCTACTACCTTAAAGAAATGAAACATATTCTCACATAGAAATTTGAACTTGAATATGAATGTTTATAGCAATATTATATATAGTAGCCAAAAGGTATAAATAACCTAAATATTGCTTAATATATGAATAGACAAATTATGATTTACATATGAGAGAAATATTCTTCAGCCACACAAAACTAAATTAAGTAGTAATACAAGCTACGACTTGTCTGAACTTCAGAAACATTATGCTAAGTGAAAGTTTCACACTAGAAACAAGAGGTAACATATGCATTGTCTCATTCCTTTTAAATGAAATACACAGAATAGGGAAATTCATAATTACAGAAAGCAGACGGTGGTTGCCAGGTCTGGGAAGGGAAGAATGGAGTCTGGTTTCAAAACAAGATTATAAGTTCTTTGATGTTAAGAGTAGTGGCATGCCCTGGATCTGTGTTTCTCCCAGAGTTATGAGTTTCATAATTAAGAATAAGACTTTGTAAACACTCCCTGACCTGAATAAAACTAAGACTCAAATTGGGCCACAAGCAACTTGTACTAAACTACCCTTGGACTCATATCTTAAATGAATTTTACTATACTTTTGGCATTATACTACTTAATTGCTATGCTAAATTTAAATATGCACCTTAAAACTGCTGAGTCCCTCCATTTCTAACTTAAGCCAGGAAAGCAAGTGTTCAGTGGAGAACCCGCTTACAGTGGTTAGAAGCTGGGAGGATGAAGTGCAAAGCCTGGGAGTGCTGCCAAGCTAAGTGCTCAGGGAGCACTTTGGCCCCTTAGTGGGGTGAAACTTTTGACTTAGCACTTGTACTGAAGCTTCTGCCCCATTTGCTTTCCTTTTTTCCTTGCAACTTTCTCCTAAAAGCACCAGCTCAATAAATTATTTGTACGTGAATCCTCATTTCAGGCTCTTATCCAAGATTGTGCATATACATATATCCCTAAACTCCTTTGCTCTTTTCTATGCTCCTGTTGTGCAGACATGGCAAGTGAAGTCCAGCCTCAAGGATGTGAAACCCTTTGTCTTACATTGCAACAGGTAAGCAGAGGGGATATGTATGTGTACAAATGCTTGTTCAAGTCTCCTTCCACTGCACCTCATTGCATGCTTCAATCAAAACTCACTGGAACTGGCCTAGGGAACAGTCTCAGCTTAAAACCAACCCCCGACAGGTGCTTCCTTTGGTACAGGGCTGTGTCAACACACTGGATCCCTTGTAAACACAAGGTGCCAATGATTTTGTCTGGTCTGGTGCTCATAAAACTCCCTTTTGTCTCTTCCTCCAAGATCTATTTCCCAAGTCTCCATCCCATCCTATGTTAAGCATAGAGCAATTTCAGATGAAGTTTCTTTAAAATCTTGAATCTAAATTTGTACCTGGGTTCAATCTGGGGCAGAGATCAGTTCAGGCCCTTCTCCTCTCTGTGTCCACAGTAGCTGCAGGAAACAATCTCTGCCTTTATTCCTCATGCACCCCCAGCTGTGATCCTCAGACAACCCACCTGTACAGTGAGTGCCCTTTCAATGCTCCTGTTTACACGGGAGCAGACGTGCAAATGTCTGACCAAAAAGCCTATCTATGCTTCATTCTTGAATATGGGAAGAAGAAATTGTTTCCAACTTGGTTCTTTTGCCGAACACTTCACAGGGGTCCCCGGCTCAGCCTCAGATTGCATGTAGTGTGGCTGCACTTCACCAGTTGCAGGGATTAAAGCAAGCAGCGCCACATCTTGGTTGGTTGTCCCCAGAACGAAACCGGAATACAAAGCAAATTGGCTGTGTTCATCGCAGCAAACTCTAGCCGTCTCACTCCCAAGTGAGATGACATTCACTTTCAGAGTGGTGCCTCTTAAAGAATTCACAAAGGAAAAAGAATGGGCTCAGAATGGACAGCTGTCAGCTGAGAGAGTGGTGGTGTTTTTATATACTTTCTCTTCCTGTTGATGGGGAGGAAGAGAAAGAAACCAGCTACCTTCTCATTCCTATAGAGCAGTCCAAATGCAGGGGTAGCTTGGAACAGAAAAATTCCTTTTAAAATTTATGGAGAGTTGGGCACTGTAGCTCAGTGGTTAGCATGAGAGATGGCATACCAGACATGGCGGGTTTGAACCTCACTTGGGCCTTATTAACAAATAAAATAAAATAAAATTTACGGAGAGAAGTTTGAGGGAAAGAAGACACATTTTCAATTTGTTTTATTATCTAAACCTCACAGGTTACCATTTCTTTCCTTTGATTAGGCCTCTTCTGAATCTATGGGTCAAGGATCTCAGGATTAGCATTTCATGGACAAGCCACCCCGGCTTCCACCGTCTGATATTTGCAATAGCTGTTTCTTCTGACTAGAACACTTTTTCTCCAGGATCATTTCTGCTGGGCTAATTTTCTTACTTCTTTCAAGCCTTTACTCAAATTTCACCTGCTTAATGAAAGCAGTTCGAGCTTTCCCTGTTTTGCTCTTATCCAAGTGTCCACTCTAGTATTTAGCTCCTCTACCGTGCTCCCCTGCCCATCTCTTTCTTGGCATCCTTCATTTTGTAATATGCTTAAGTAGATTATGCACTTTATTTATTGCTGATTGTTTTTCCTACACTAGAATGTAAGCTCCTCAAAGACTAGTTCTTTTGTTCATTTCTTTCCTCTACCCGATGCTGGTGTATGCTGCGCTGACACTCCCATCATGCCCCACCACCAACCCAGCGTCTAAGGATGATGAAGTTGAAAGCTCCACTGATTATGACTCTTGGAATTGCCTGATCCCCGTTTTGCCCAATGCCATCCTCTTCTCCAGTGATAAGTAGCCCATGTCAAATGACTGGTGAACAAAGGCTTAAACTCATTACCTCAATTTGGGACAACTCTGACGAGCATCCACATTCCACAGGTTTGTGGCTGAGGTTTCTGCTGTTTAACTCCTCCATGGGCCAACTTCTCTCTTAGGTCCCTCACTTGCACAGGTGTCACGCATAAGAACACATCTCAGAGGCTTCTTGCCCCACTAACTTTTAGTTCAGAGTCTGTTTCCCAGGACATCCAATATGCAACATTCATGAAACGTGATACATTTGTAGGTGTATTCCAAGCACCTAGAAGAGTATCTGGAAGGAAGAAATTGTCTAATAAATAGTGGATGTAGGACAGAATATAAATGAAAAAACAACCTCTGCATACAAACCCTTCATATCTACTTGTTTCTTCTTAAGATAGGACTTCCCTGGCATAGCATTTTTTTGATTTAATTTTTAATTTACTCAATGATATTTATTAAGCATCTATACATATTGCTAAGGACACACCAGTGAATTAAAGAGACAAAATTCCTTCCCCATGAGTCTAAGATTCTCATGGTAGAGTCAGAAAATTTCTGCAAACAGAAATGTATATAGTAGCATATCAGCTCGTGATGAGAGCCCTGGGACCAACAAAACAGGATGAGTGGGTCTTGGTGATAGGGTGGACATGGGAGTGATATTTAAAATTGAATACTCAGGTAGACCCCTCTGATGCAGTGAAATCAGCAGACGTGCAGGATTTGTTAACTTGGCATTTCAGTCCATGTGTGACGAAATGACTTTGAAGGGTTTTGAGCAGGGAGATGGAATGAACAGATCTGTGTTTTTAAAGAAATCCTATTCTCTAACTGTTGCTGGTAGTTTTAGGCATTTACCGACATCCCACCAATTTGCTCTGTGACAGGTACAGAAGCTGATTCGTGAAGCCCATGTCCCTCAATGCCACTATTCAGTACCTTTGGGTACTTAATTATTAGCCACATTTGTATTCAACCAAGAAATTTGAAAGAACCCACTGTGAGCTAGGAATGGTCCTTATTTAATCTTTAGAATTGTTAGAAATGAATCTCCTTTTGCAGATGAGAGCACTGAGATTCATAGAAGCTGACTGACTTACTGGAGTTTTCACAGCCAGTGGTGGAAATGGCATTGAATGCAAATCCTTTTATTGTATATTCTGTACTTTTGACACAAAACTTATCACATGTATTTGCTCTCTTACTTTTAGGATGAGTAAGAAGTGATAAGAGAAAAGACCAAAGTGCACAGTGGTAAGGGATTTGGACACAGTATTTGAATTGGCCCCCGAACAACCTTCTAAGTAGGAATTATGGTCTGCATTTTACAGACAAAGGCATTGCAATAGAGCACCTGTTTTCAACCTGAGGAACATGGACCAGCATCCTCAGAACCACCTGGGAACTTATTAAAAATAAAGAATCTGGAGTCTCAACCTATAAAACAGGGACTATAATAGCTTCCTTATACATTTAGTGTCCTTCTACTTTTCATTGTTTGCATCACTGAACAAGCAATTTATGTTTTTGTTTTTATAAATGCATATTGTAATTCAGGTCCACTAACATTCCATTCAGGTCAGGCAGTCAAGCCTGGTGTCAATGCCTGGACATATTCTTTGCCCACAGAGAAAAAGAAAGGAGAAAAAATAGTAGCTAAACACTAAACCCAACTGTCACAGAAGTTGTTAGTGGATGACAGTCATTTAATTTAACCAGCTATTCTTAAACAATTTGCAATTGTTTTCTGTGGTATTCTACCAAATTCAACTGATTGTCAAAGGGTTGGTTTTTAGACACGTGCAATGACATTTCTGGAAGGAATCCTGGCAAGTACGATTTTCTGTATCTTCTGTCCCCAGGCAGGCCTTAGCATTCCTTATGAAATGGCACCTCGGACAGCTGCCTGGAAGGCCCGACCATTAATCCAGCTCTGCTCCTATTCTAAAGGAAGATTAAAGGATCCTGGGCAGTAGATTAATGATTGTGCGTTAAATCAGGTGGTTTCTCAGCCACGCTTTCCTTCTGGAATGTGTGTTAA
This sequence comes from Galagoides demidoff, assembly GCA_963574575.1. Lineage (NCBI taxonomy): Eukaryota > Metazoa > Chordata > Mammalia > Primates > Galagidae > Galagoides > Galagoides demidoff. The sequence goes on from CAUYQV010066232.1 coordinate 22,217, forward strand.
CTTTGAGAAAATGTAATGTACTATAAACTTACCCTAGTCAAAAAACCAAATACATGTATTTCCTCCCTGAGGGAAATGCCTGCTCAGTCTCCCTTCCTGTCATTTTGTCCCCAAAGGGTAGCCACTGTGCTGACTTTGGTTAACACAGATTAGTTTTGTCTGTTTTTGTGCTCTAGATTAACTAGAGTCATGTATATGTAGCCTTGCATTTTGCTTTTTTCACTTAACATTATATTTATGAGATTCACTCCTATAACTGTAGATGATTACCTCTCATTACATATAGTATGTAGTATATAGTACATATAGTATATAGTACATATACTCTATATAAAGTAGAAGTTTGAAAGATTCTAGTTTTTAGCTAGGACTAGTTTTACTATGAATATTCTACTACATATCTTTTTAAAAACTCATACGGGTATTATTTATATATATATATATATATATATATATACACACACACACACACATATACATATATATCTGTGTGTATGTATATTTATTTTGATATACAACTGTGAGTGAAATTGCTGGGTCACAGGATTTGTAGGCATTCAGCTTTAGTAGACACTTTCGGCTTCTATTTTAAAAATCTATTGTTAAGTTTGATCCGTGGTGGGTGTAGACTTAGTCATAGGTATGTGTGGCTACACTTCACTTATAACTTTGTGATTTTCCACTTAAAACTTAACAAGCCTATTTCTCGCTGGGCTTAAGCTATTATTCAGTTGCAAATTAGGCAGTTTTGAAAGGTGCACTGACTTTCCATCTCCCTGGGACTCTATACAGTGTGTTACTCGTAGATTAGTGAGGCATAGAAACCTTGACACCAGCAGTGTCACACACAAGGACAATATCCTAATGCACCATCTTCCTAAATTCTCTTGGGAAGGGATTATATGTCTGGAAAATTACTATCCTTTTAGGTTCTCAATCTTGCTCTCTGCAGCATCATTGGGAACATAATGCTTCAGACCTTGTTGAAGGAGTAGACCAATAAAATGAAGCTCTGCCAGGGTGGGCATTGGCTCCTTCCTGATGTTTGCATGCCAACCTCTTTGTGGAGAGGGACAGAGTGTTGGGATTTAGGACTTGAGGGAATATGAGCCTTTGGAGGGACGAGACAGACAGAGAATGAGCCAGAGCTCATCATTCCTTATGGCTCTGAGACAAAGCACATGTCCACCCTGAGAGTGGAAGAGATTGTTTGCTCACTGTCTTCTCATTAGTCACAACTGATAGATTTCTCCAGGCCAATCTAGAGCGAGAGATAACGTTGAGTTGGAGGTCACCCTCTGAAGGCCTTATCTATCAGAGAGCAGCAGTCAATAAGAAACAAAATGCACAGAGAAAACTTCATAGCACCTTTTTAAATAGCATGTTGAGTCTTCATGCTCATCTCTGCTCCTGTCTTTGTCCCTACCTGAGTACGGAAGCCATTTGGGGAGCTTCCTGCACAGTTTCCATGCTGGCAGAGAAGATGGAAAAGAGGATGAAAAGAAAATGCACATTATGAAGTAGAGTGATTCATAAGAATATGAGAAAGTGAGTATTTTTGACACAATGGATTCTATCAACAGAGAGATGACAAACTTGGCATGATAGCCCAGTGGCACAACTATATCCTAAAGATATTTAAACAGATATTTCATTATGTTTTTAATGTAGTTATTTTCTTGTCTTAATGCAAAATGGACTCTCTAGGAGAAGTAGCCAGGATCCCAAAAGGAAATAGTTGTACACTCAAACGGAGACATTGAGAAAAGGTAAAGGGAAATATGTTTACAAAGCCTTGAGCAGGAATGGGAAGAACCGGGGAAGAATTATGGTGCTCCTGGGGCTGGCAAGAGTGAGGGGCTCTTTATTATTCCTTGAGTGGAATGGGCTGAGGGAGGAACGAGCAACCAACATCTAAGATCTGTGGCTGTAGGAAGAGGATCTTTGCCAATGTGCAGCGACCTGGCAGGAGGGAGCCAAATCCGACTTTCTCATCTCTTTGCAATCTCATGTTTTGTCTCCCTCTGCACATATCACCCGTAAGCTAAGAGAAACCCATTGGATGAACTCGTGATGACAGCCTCTACCCTTGCCATGGTGAAAAAGAGATAGAGGGGGAGGGGATCAGTTCCATCATATGAATAGTTACATTTTTTAAGAAACTGAGCATAAGTCTTTATGGAGATGTTCTTTTCTAAAAAAAAAAAATGCATACCTGTTATGCTTTTTTTTTTTTTGCAGTTTTTGGCTGGGGCTGGGTTTGAACCCACCACTTCTGGTATATGGGGCTGGTGCCCTACTCCTTTGAGCCATAGGCGCCGCCCCCTATTATGCTTTTATTATTTAATGTTCGTTAAACACTTCTGGCTCGTTAAGCCTTCATTAATTAGGGTCTAATTCTGCATGCTTCTTTTTCCAGCTATGAAAATCAGCAGGTTTTTTCTTTTTTTCCTCAATTGCTTTTATCTGGCTGAAATAATTTTTCAAACAAATGTTAGAAGGTTATAGAAAACCTCTGAAAAAATATCAACAGTGCTGCAAAAGGTGAACACAAAATTTACTGAAGCATCCCTAATTATATTAGGACTTTGTAGAGAAGACATTGTCTTCTAGCTTCATACCTATATTTAGGGGCTAAAATACCTGGTTGTATCCTGTTTAGACTCACTATTGATTTGGGAATTCATGCAACTATTTATTCTCCTGCTCAATAGAGGAGATTGCTTACCATAGCAACCCCTGCATTAGCATTCAGTTTCCTGGTTACAGAGCACCTTGCTAAAGAGGAGATACATCAATGTGCAAAGTGATCCCAATTTTCAAAATACAATTTTAAGGGGGAAGGCTGCTGAATTAAACTCATAACAAAGAGAGCCACCCAAGCTGGAAACTTGCAATTGTCTAAGGCTCTTTTGAAATTATTTAATCTGCATATATTACCTGATTCTGGGTATCCTGCTACTCCTGCACATTTATAACCCAAGTTGGGTAGGGAATAATAAAATATTATGCACAACCTACCTCCAGCACAGGAAGTGTGCTGCTTTCTGTGGGGACTTTTAACTTAGGTCAGCTTCATCTTAGAATTATCTTTCTTTCTTTATTAGAGAAAGGCAAATTCCTGGTCCTGTCATTCAAATTCTCACTGTGAAAATATTTGGTCTGATTTTCAAACTTATTTCCCTGATGTCAATCAAATGTCTGAAACATTAGTGATTGTTTTCGCCTGGTGCTCTGAAATGAAGCAGCATTTTAATTAGGGAAGAAAAAAAGACTTATGCTCAAAAGTAATAGTCAAACCTATTGTAACTGAGCTCAGAGACAGAGGCCTGGATGTCATGATTTGTATATCAAGGATCAGACCATTCAAACACTTTCAAGGGAAAGTGGAAAGTAGGAAAATGGTTTCCTACTACCCTTCTTTGGCTGGGCAGACAATTAAATTGACGTAAGGCATATTAACAGGAGAAACAAAAGCATTTTAATTATATACATGCACACAGGATTCCCACAAAATATGAGCTACAAAGAACACCAAATGGTTGTAGTTCTATTGGTTAAAAGGGCAAGCTCAGAGGAGCTTTATAACACTTCTCATGGCTAAAAATAACACTGAAATACAATCCTGGAATTGTTAGTGACTTCAAGGTTCTTTTTCAGATAATGGCTGAAAAGAATAAAACAAAATAAAATAAATTATTGGGGTCATTTACCTCAAGGGACCTGGTGGGTGACAGCAGCCAAGAGAAGGGAACAAGATGTTATATTTAGGGACGTGTAGGAGAAAGAGAAGCAGAAGAATGGCACTGAGTTTTGTGTCCATGTAGAAGTTCTTTCTTCTGAGTGCTTTGTGTCTGGAGCCTCCCTGGACCCCATGAAGCAGGCTGGAGGCTTGAGTGAGAACCTAATTCCTCACTGAAGTGGGAGCAATGTGTTAGGTTTTTTACACATACTTCTCTCCAGGGCCTGTTGTAGGCTTTATTTTCCAATTAAACTCCACTCTTCCTGCCTTGATCAAAAATGAGACTCTGGGCTCTTGGCAGACATCTTCCCATTAATTTTCATGGAGGCTTAGCCTAGCAGTAAATGATCTCACCTTTGGAGGATACCTCAGCCCTCCTAGGTGCTGTCTGTGAGAGAATCTGCAATTTCACCCAGATGGCCAAGGCAGGAGGAGGAATCAGCTCACAAATGGGTTTAACCAGCCCTTCTACAGTTATCAGAGTCCAGTGGCATCAAATGACATCATGGGAAATCAGTGGGTAATTGGAAGTTTAGCATTGTTGGTATTATTTTCAGCTGTTGTCATTGTCGTAATGTCCTTACTGGCTTCTTTAGGCCAGTGGTTCTCAAAATTTAGTGAACATCAATATCACTTGTAGAGCTAGTAAACCTCAAGATTCAGGAGTCTGTGTACCTCCAGTGACTGGGTCTCAGGTGGGACCTGAAAATTTGCACATCTAATAAGTGCTATTGTTGTCTCTTTGCAATGACATGGCTTTGGTGCCCCCCCCCTTCCTCCTCTCTTTCCTACTGTGTAGTGGCTGTTGCTTTTCATTGCTATGATTGGAAATACTGGAAAAAGACTGCCCACAGATTGAGGAGCCCTGGGGCATCTGCTGAGCAGTGGTTGTGTTGGGCAGAGAAGTTCTATTATAAATAGCCTCCAGGAGAGACTGATACTCACTAAAGTCTGAGAAGAGCTGTCTTAAATGACTGGTTCTCAGCCTTACCTAAACACTGGACCCACCTGAGGAGTTGCTTAATGCACTGTCAATGCTTGGATCTCACCCAACCAGTGGTCTGATTAAATTAGAGTGGGAAGCAGCCTGACATGGGGATTATCTAAAGCTGTCCAGAAGATTCTAATGTGCAGGCAAGGTTGAAACTCTTTCTTAAGACTTAGACCTTCATTCTTATATTGTGAGACTAGATGACCTGCAATATGCACTTTCTAGGGTGTTGCTGTGGTAGAAAAAGAGATGAATACATTTCGATCATCTGTAAGGAAATAAACATTTTCAGCCTCGTGTGAATTCAGTCCCAGCTTACCTTACATCATTGTGATGAGTGAGAGTAATGAAGGGCTCAGGGCTCAGTTCAAAAGAGCTGGGAGTGAGTCAGTGGAAGAGGTAGAAATTTGGGCAAAAAGAATAAGTTCTATAAGTCTATAGAAGCAAAACCATTCAGTTACCTCCAAAGGGCCAAAGGTGCCATTTAAAATGCTCTAATAGAGCATTCACTTTCACAGCTGTCTGTAGCTTTGAGGCCAAATTCTCATTCCCTAAAGTTAGGAAACAGAAGTAGGCACAGTACCAAAGCCACACATACTACTGAGATATTAATTAAGCCCCACAGACTTCAAGGACCCCTGTCCAGTCCTCCTAAATGCATTTTTCTTTGCCAACTATTGAAAACAGATTTATCTTGACCTTCCTACACTTAACCTAGATTTCTCAGTCTGGATATCATTAACATAAAAAGACATTAATATTTTAAATTCTGGACCATAGATTCTGCTAAATGAACCAGAATCATTTTGTTACGTCCCTGAGATCTTAAATTTTTTTCCTATTTTTATTAACATCTCAATGGAATGTGTTCAACAGCAACAACAAAAAGCTGGATTCTTTCCATTAAGGAAATTCAGGATGAATTTTAGGAAGAAAATATAGCTATTTTGCCAAGTGAGAGGACTGGATGTAAAATAAGAAACAGGATTTTCATCCTGGTTTGGTACCTTAATAGATGATCTTGAGAAAGTCATTTACCTCATTTGACCCCTATATTCTGCATCTGTAACATGACTTGTATGTTCCATTTTGACTTTAATAATTTAAAAGAATCTCAATGAGACATGGGTACTTGGAGAATCCTGTGTGGCTGCAATCAATTGCAAATCTCTTTTGTTTGTTTTCAAACTTTCAACTGAAACGGAGTGGAAATAACTGTGATGCTCTCCCCTTCCTCCTGTCTTTGCTGCTTGATAATGACTGTTGTTTTCCATTGCTATGATTTAAGACACTGGAAAAGGCAAGCAACGTTCTCCAACTCATTCTTCTTAAAGTGATATAAAAGAAACTCTTTTTCCTATGATCTGTTTCTAAATCACTCTCACAGCTATGAATCTCCCCTCTACAGAAAGTTATCAATGGAAACTTTTTCTTCAGTTGGTGTATACTCTGCCATCTGTTGAGATGAGGTTTCATTGACATTGGGCCTTTCTGCTTTTTTCTGATTGGACAACAGGGAAGGGGGGTGGGTGGGAAAAGCTTGTCTAATTTGCTGATGACCTGAGAAATATACCAGAGACCCTTTTTCAGTATTCCTGAGTAGATTTATCTTTGCCAAAGGATGCAAACACATTTGCCTTGATTTTGCCAATCATTGTACCAGTGATTAAGTGGGGGTTGTGTTAAACTTAAAAGGATGTCAAAATTTAAGTAATTGAGGAGAATGGATCCAGACAAAACTGGCATTGGCATCACTGACAGATATTGGTAGCTATTGAATTAATAGTAAATGGTTGTATGGAAAGTCTTGCCCATATTGCCTAAAAGTGTGCCAAAGGGCAGAAAGAAAAGCTAGAGTAAGGTCTATTCTGGAGTTCAAGAACCCTGGGCATGAGTTTTGATCATCAGTTAACCAACTATGCAAACTTAGAACAATGTCTCAGTAGCTTTGAGTGTGAAATGAGCTTAGACTGTTGATTCTTTAACTTTAATGTGCATTGGTATCTCCAGACATTTGTTAGAATGAAGTTTCTACATCAGTATGTCTGGGAGTGAAGATTGAATTCCAGCACTTGTGACCGCTTTTAGGTGATACCAATGATGTGAGTGTGAGGACCATAGTTTGGGGTAGCAATTGGCAGGATAATTCTCCCAAAAGCAGCTTTCTAGATCTAGAAGTAAGTTAGTAAATAAATAACTATTACTCTTAAACCACTCTGACGAGTTCTATTAATTATGATGCTGAGGTCCAAATTCCATAAATCATCATGTGAATGTGGAATGGCATCTGAGTGGATTCTTTACAATTTCACACCCACATTGTAGGAAAAACGTTAATGGCAGAAGTAAGAGCTTTTGGAGTAATGGCCCTTCTGGGTTTTTTCCCCAAAATTATTATTTGCCTTTTGGGTACTCCTAATAACTATCTAAATTACCGAGAAGCAACCTACATTGAGTCTCATAAGCTTTCTCATTTTGTATATCAGGAAGAGAATTATGCTTTGTAGTTTTTTCCTAAATAAACAATTCGTTACATTGCTAACAATTTTTTAAATTGTCAAACTAGTTATTTTCTTCTTTAAATGCTTTAAGTTTTTAACTTATGAAAGCATTTTTAACTTAATTTTTATTAAATCATAACTGTATATGGTTTGGGGATATAATGTGATAATTTGATATACAATGTGGAATGCTTAAATCAAACTGATTAACATAACTATCACCTCACTTTTGTAATGTGTGGTAAGACATTTACAGAATATTCTTAGTTGTTTTTAGTTCTTTTGAAGTGTACCCTTGTATTGTGCACATTAGGTGAGATCCCACCAAATACCTTCCCTCCACTCTCCCTCCCCCACCCCTTGTATTGCAGCATAAATTACTAATTTTCATCCTGAGACTGAATCAATGTTCCAGCTACCAGACATAGAATATTAATGCCTGCTACTAATGAGAAACTCTCAGTTGAAATCCTAACCTGAGTTATGTGGACAAATCAAAAAACCTTTGTAGTGTGTCTGATGTGTGTGGGTTGGTTTGCACATCCCAAGACATGCTCATAAAATTAATAAACATGATGGTGAGACTGTAAGTATGAATATAAATTTGGCTTTCCACTGTTTTATTTTTAACTGGATAGTTTTATGAGGTTTCAGAGCGTTCAGGTTTTCACTCAGAAATGTAGTCACTTGTGACAAGATGTAGCTTCCTGGCAGTAATAGCAAGAACAAGCTGCCAGGCTCTCCTTCTGAGGAAGTCATTTTCAGATTTAATTCCCCAAAGACTAACTTCAGCAGCAAAGTCAAAGATGTGACTTCCCTGCAGTGTGAGTTTAGGACACCTTCACTTTGATGAAATGGAAAGAGGTAAACAGGACAGCCTAGCTTCTATTTTGTGCCAGGGAACAGTGAAGTATGGATAGAATTTCATTTAAAAATGTACATCAATGCTTTTCTGTTATGTGTCAAAAAACTTTCTCCTTAGAATATAAACTTATTGATGATATACAAAAAATAAAAAACCCATAACTTTACTTCTTACTAGTAAAAATATAAAATATCCTTAGAGTTCTTATCAAAAATATCATATTATAATGATCTAACTAAAATTTGAGCTCACATGAATTTTTATGTCATGCCAAGTTAATAGCCAAAGCAATTTATTTGGCATCTGAGTCCCTTGAATTGAAATCTGACACTTGACTTGAAACCAATCACTTAAATTCTCTGGAACTCAGTTTTCTTTTCTTTAAAGTGAACTATCAGTTTAGATATTCACCAAGGCCTCTATCTGCACTGCAGTTCCTTGATCAATTTTTATTTATTTACTTTTTAATTTTAAATTAATATGAGGGTATACATTTTTAGGTTACATCATTCTCACTTCCAACATAAAGTTCAAGTTGTAGGTGAACCCTTCACACAGATGGGATGTTGAACACCCTCACATTGTGTACTTTAGGTAAGATCCTGCCAATTGCCTGCCCACCTCCCTCCAACCACCCTGCCCCTCTGCCACCCCCACCTTTTTCCTCCTTCCCCCTCACTAGACTATATTTGTGTTTTATCATTCGTGTGGATGTGCAATTGTTTATATATTGGTTCCATATTAGTATTGAGTACGTTGGATATTTTTTTTCCCATTCTTGGGATACTTTGCTAAAAGAACGTGTTTCAACTCCATCCAGGTAAACATAAAAGATGTAAAGTCTCCAGCTTTTCTTATGGTAATAATACTCCATGGTATACATATGCCACAGTTACCTTGATCAATTTTTAAATATTTTGATTTTTTTTTATCTTTACTTACAAATCTCAACTTATACTCACTGGTCTTCTTCATACATATTGTTTTTTACATTTAACATTTTCCCTACCTTGACTATTCCCTTTACAAAAGTCCAGCATATATTTTTCTATATGATATTTGGGGCTTTAGACTCAATAAAGTTGGGATTGTCCAGGATGCAGAAGAGGACTTGGGGTGAGTGGCCAAATTGGCTAAGGTGATGTGCCTTTCTCCTTCTTGCTTGTTTCTTGGTGGCTTTGTCTGATTAAGGAGCTGAAATCTTGGGAAAAGAGCTGAAAAATTGTTGACAGATAATTGTTTTTTAGGAGTCACCTTTAGACGCTTGGTAACTGGCCCAAGGAAGACTCAGTGGGAAAATTAAGCCCAATGATTGACCGGGGTCTGTCTCGGGCTGACTCAGCTCCTAAGTCTTTGTGAGGTCAGTTACACAATCTCAGCCCAACCCTGTGTTCAGTGGTTTGAAACTGACTATAATAAGAATATTTACACCATAGGAATCAGCAAATGCTACAAATCAGGATTTTTATCAGAGCTAGTTGTTAAGTGTTTACAAGCATTACTATTGTATAATATACACACACACTCAGAATTTGTGAATGTTTTATTGTCAAGACAAAGAACAGGACTAGAACTTTCCTCCAGAAGCTTTTTTGTTGTGATTTATTCTCTGATGTAGGATGTCCATGAAGTTAGTTTTTAAAAAATGTATATACAACATATCATTACTTCTAGTGATTATTAAACGAATATGTATCATAATGCTTTAAAATGAATTAAAAGGAAAAATAATCACCCACATTTGCATAATTCAAATTATTTCTAAATATTAGTAGTAGTGCATTACTATTAGTAAAATTTTCTTTCTAGAAATAATCCTGTGAAAATGTAATATACGTAATTTGATTAACTGATTCCCCTGTGACTTATATTTCTTCCCAATTTTCTAGGAGTATTAACACTGTGGTGAGCAGTTGACACACCTTAAATGGCAAAGAAAGGCTGTGGGTTGGAAATATAGAATGTTATTTTGTTTGAGCCCTGATGAACCCCTGGAATTGTTGACAAATTGAGGGGAAGATGGCATGAACAGTTTAATCATGGCCAAGGAAAACTCAGCTGTCCATAGAGCAGTCTGGAGAACCTGGTGATTTATGGAAGTCCTTTTGATGCTGACTGCATGGTGCATGTGGGTGTGTAGAGATGTTCTGCCAGGTGGTTTTGAAAAGAGGTTTCCAGGGCTTAAATCAACCCTATCATCAGGATCTGAGCAGATGCCTCCTATATTTTCTCATATACCAATTCTAGATGTGACTAGGGACACCTGTTAGGAACATTTGTCACCTGATGCATATAGATGCCAGCAACACCATCAGGAAGAGTTTGGTAACAGCAAAGGTAGAGCTGTGTGTTGGTGGATGAGGCCAAAAGCTTCTGTGAAGCCTTGTTTGCCAAAGCTACCTCCAGATTGCTGGGCAGGCATGTTCCTGAACCTACCATCCAGGCAGCAGATCAAGCCAACTAATTTGCTACATTGTGTTCTCTGACAGCTCTGCTTTGAATATATTTGTGTGTATCTCCACCTGCTCTGCTCATCCAAGTGAAGGTTCTGTTATTGAATGCATTGGTTCTGAATTTATTAAATTCATCATTTAATTTGATTCATCAGATATGAAATTTGCAAATGTCCACTGTAACAAAGGGTCCTGTGGCTGCCTAGAAAATTGAAAAAGACACTGTCCCTATTTTTTGAGGTCGTCAGTGTAATAGAGGTAATAGGAGTTCTTAAAATTTTCAGGGCAAAGGTACATGGGATAGGGAAACAGAGCGAAAAGGACCATATCTAAGTGAGCATGATGCCTTTGTGAAGGTAGTGGCATGAGTAGTTTTTCAACTGGTCAACACAGAACAAAGAAATTCTAGGGAGACAAAGTTTTATAGACAAACAAGAAGCAGCTGGTAACAGACCTATTTTTACACACAGTAGTTCTGACACCAAATGTGTGGGTTTTCTACTCCAAGCAATTCTCTAATTCTCTGCAGATACAAATTCCATGTATTATCTACAGTGTTATTGTGCAACAATTGCATTTGATTCATACCCTAACTACCTTGAGTTAGTGAAGGTTGCACAGGTTAAAGACTCTAATCCCCCTACCCCTACTTCAGATGTCTGTTTCAATTAGTGGGTCCCCAAGTTACACACATTTCTGCCCAACTTGGATACAAATTGGGCATCTCATAACACTCTCTTCAGGTTTAATATTTAATGTAACAACTCACAGAACTCAGCATAGTACTTGAGAGTATTTGCCAGTTTATTCTAAAGGATGTCATAAAGGGCACAAATGAATAGTCGATGGAGAAGTACACATGGAAAGGGCTGGAGGGGTTCCCAGTGCAGGATCTTCTGTCCTTACAAGGTTGGGGTGTACCACTCTCCCAGCATGTGGATGCATTTGCCAACCCAGAGGCTCACCAAATCTTACTGTTCAAGAGTTTTTCTAAAACTCAGTCTCCAGCTTCCCCAGTCTCTTCTCAGATTTTGGTGGATGGGAATGAAAATTTCAATCCTCTATGCATGTGGTCTTTTTTCTTTGTTTTAAATCATAGCTGTGTACATTAATGCAATCATGGGGTACAATGTGCTGGTTTTATATACAATTTGAAATGTTTTCATCAAACTGGTTAACATAGCCTTCATGGCATTTTCTTAGTTATTATGTTAAGACATTTATATACTGCACCTAGTAAATTTCACATGTACCTTTGTAAGATGCACCGTAGGCGTGGTCCCACTAAACTGTCTTATATAGTAACATTTTCTCAGAATTTCTACTAAATACTGCAAAGACTGTAGCACTGGAAAAATCCTTCAGTTTTTA
>CAUYQV010066233.1:0-20136 GCA_963574575.1 Galagoides demidoff
ACACAGGGGGGCCCCGCTTGTGGTTAAACCCCCCCCCCCCCCCCCCCCCCCGCCCCGGGAGGTTCTCACGTGTCTGCCCAGCTTTGCAGCCAAGCAAAGGGAGGAGGCTGTGGCAGCAGGATACCCAGCTGAAATAAAGCACTCTCTAAGGAAGGTGAGCTGGGTACTAGCTCAGTAAACTTGGGAAGTGAGTAGTTTTAAAGCTTTGTTAAAACTCCAAGGGCTGTATCTACTTAGCACCAAGTAGAATTGGCCAAGTCAGTGGCAGCTGCTGCAATGGGCTTCGTGAGTTCAATGGATAAAACTACTTCTACTTGAGTTGAGCCAGACCTGCCCTGGTGGTGCGTGTGAGTTTGCTGCAGCCTGCTTCCCGCTCTCATCTTCGGTGGTCAAGGTGGGTCCCTGGAGCTGAATAGCAAAGGTACTGGGGACTAGGAAGTTCCTAGGGTTCAAATGAGTTGGAGTGAGTACATGAAGTTTGGATTAAACTCTAAGGCAGTGACTGCACTTGAGACAACCGCCTCTAAAAAGTAAAAAGTTTTAAAAAAATTCTGCTGCCCCTAGGAGACTTTACGTCCTTCATGTTCACATGGATGGAGCTGGAAAATGTTCTTCTTAGCAAAGTATCACAGGAATGGAAGAAAAAGTTTCCAATGTACACACCCCTATTATGAAATTAATTTAAGCCTTTTTATATGAAAACTATAATCTAATAACAACCTAAGGATACGGGGTGGGGGAGGGAGAGGGGAGTGGGTGGAAGGAGAGGGATTCGAGGGTTCACTTCTGTGGTTCATCTTACAAGGGTACAAGTGAATCTTTCTATGAGTAGAATATGAACTTTTTAACACGATAACTAAGAAAGTTACATGAAGGCTATGTTAACCAGTTTGATGGAAGTGTCTCGGATTGTATGTGAAAACCCCACACTGTACCCCAGAAGTGCATTAATGTACACAGTTACCATTCAATAAAAAAAAAAAAAAAAAGAAAAAGGAAAAATTCTGCTGCCCCCACTGGTTCAGAATCTTCATGGTAGGAAGTGGGGAACTGGTATAAATATTTTGAGAAGCTCCCTGTTGAGTGTAATTTGCAGGCTCTAAAGTAGTGTTTTTCCACCTTTTTAAAAAATCTCATGCCACACTTGAACTTACGTGCCTAGCTTCCACAGCATACTTAAATTATGTTGACCCAAAAAAAAGAGTTAAAAAAAAAAAGAATATCCTTACGGTGCTTTAAACTTCTTTCATAAACAACTTAATGATCTATAAAAATTTTTGTGGCACACCTAAGATCCACTCATAGCAAGCACACTGGTTGGCAATCACTGCTGCAGAGGGATCAGGGAGCCTGGACAATGAGAAGACGCGTGGTGCCAGGAGAGATGGAAGCCACTGTGGGCGGTGGAGGTTCACAAAGGGCAAGTGTAGCATTCTGGGGTGCAGGGATGGGAAAAGAAGCTCAAATAGGCTGGGGTCTGGATCTGAGGGTTTTGCTTATAGCTGGAGCAGGCACTGCTTGCTCAGTCTACCTGCTGTGGCAGGCATGTGGCTACAGAGCCATTGGCAGCCCTGCTCCTTGGAAAAGACTGTGGCTGTGCCTTGGCAGTGGTGCCCGGCTGTCTCCCTGAATGATAAGGACTTTGTTCAGAGAAGGCCCCTGACTTTATTCCCTGTCATCAACTTCCTGCAATCTCTGATATGGCTGCTTATTAAGCAGGCCCTTGGTGGTGAGTCTGGAGTCCACAGGATGCCTGGGCTATGAGGTTGCAGCTTCTGGTGCTTAAGGGGTTTCTGGGGCAGCCCCAAGCTGGGGAGGGCATTGTTAGGGGTTCTATCTGTCCATAAGGCAGGTGGAGAGCTACTGAGTGGATCTACGAGGAAGTGACAAACACCTGCTGGCCCAAGAAATGTCCACTGAACTGAGCTGTGGACACAAATCTGGGGATAATGTTTGGGCCAGCAGAGGAGTGTCATAGCCCAGGGTAGGGAGGGCTAGAGGGCAGCAGAGGGGAAGAGGGAAGATGTGGGCAGCACTTGGGATGCTGTGAGAAGAGGTGAACCCCTCTCTGCTTGTGGGATGACTCAACTTATCTTTGTGATTGCTGCAGTAAAGCGATGTTGACAGGTGGTTGGGCCCAACTTTGCTGTAGAGATTGAGTTTTGGGCTCTGACCAAGGAGTCACCTAAATAGGGGTCTAGAACTAAGTTGGAGATTAAGGATCTTGAATCCTTTCCTCCTCTGGAACTGGTGCATTTCATGGGCTCTGAAGTCACACTAGTTCAACAAAATACCATTATTCACTAACCATTTACTGGGCATCTACAGTGTGCCCAGCCCTTTTCTTGGTGCTGGATATTCATCAGGGAACAAGCAGACGAGAATCTGCTCTATGGAAAACAGACAATACTCACAAGCCAATGGGGCAAACAAGTACAAGTGTTGTGATAAAATAGCACAGGGCCAGGGACAGAGTGTGATGGGGTGGACTGTTTTAGAATTTGTGGTCACTGGGTGGCACCTGTGGCTCAAAGTAGTAGGGCGCTGGCCCCATATCCTGGAGGTGGCAGGTTCAAACCTAGCCCCAGCCAGAAACTGCAAAAAAAAAAAAAAAAAGAATTTGTGGTCAGGGAGGTCTCTCTGAGAAGGGGAGTCCTAAAGTTGGGAAGGAGCCAGCCCTGGGGGAAACATGTCCTGGCAGTGGGAGCAGTTGGTCTGCAGGTCCTCAGGTGGGCACAGTGCAATGTGTTTGGGGAATAGAAAGACAGCAGGCATGCTGGGATGAATTGTGCTGGGAAGCAGGAATGCTGCGAGGGAAGGCCCTGCTGGGCCTGGGGAGCCCCAGTGAAGGGTTGGAATTCTACCTGAGTGTAATAACATGTTTGGAGGAAAATGATCGGGTCTGATTTACATGTTTTAAAGCATCACTTCGACTACTGTTTTAGTTTTCTAGGGTTGCCAGAACCCAAAAGACCAAAAAACAAACACACACAAAACCAATATAAGCCACACATTTCATATCCCTGGAGGTCAGGTGTTCAAAATGGAAGTGTTAGCAGGTGGGTTCCTGCGGGAGGCTCAGAGGGAGAAAGCGCCTTATGCCGCTGTCCCACTTTCTGGCAGGTGCTAGAGATTCCCGGCATCCCTTGACTCGTAGGTGCGTCACCCCAGGCTCCGCCTGCATCTTCACGTGGACTTTTGCTCTGTGTGCTTTCTCCTGTCGTCCAGTAAGCACACTAATCATTGGATTTGGGGCCCACCCTAATCCAGACCATGGGGCAGGTCTGAAACACAAACCCATTAACTACCTCAGTCCATCCAAAACCTAGAAAAACAGTCACTTTGAGGAACACAACCTGAAGACAACTAAGAAGGGCTTTTCACTTCTATCTGGGGAAAGAAAATGGATGAACAACAAGGAAAGGACTGCTTGGGGAAATTTTAACAGATAAGAGAGAAGGCAGAACTACTCGACTGCTGTTTGAATTCTGACTTGTGTACCAGGGAGAAGGATCTTGCTGGGGGGAAAAGTAGGAAAAAGGGCAAAGAATTAGGACCTGGTGTGGGAGTCAGGATGCCAGCACTGGCTCAAAGCTCCGGTCTTCAGGCTTAGATGAAGTTTATCTTGCAGGTCTGTTGGAACTTTCAAGCATAAAAGCTATATGATGCTAGTTGCTACATGGGATCAGAGATGCTACTTTTGAACCTTCCTCTCCTCTGTCTGGTTTATGCTCCTTCTCAAGATACTATGACACGCAGGCATATTTTTTCCTTTTCTGCATGTATTCCTTGAGAAACCTTTGACATAATGAGAGTATACATCACACAGGTGATAAAAATTTACATGTGGTAACTGTCTTCATAAGCTCAGTGTTGAAAGGCCTTTTCTCCCCTCCACTGTTTGTTTTTCTTACATTTAAGCACCACCATTGAAAGAATGGTATGTAGCAACAATAATTCTGCATAAAAAACAATCATAAACAAGCTTCTGTTGCTGATGTGTCGTAAGTCAGGTGGGGACAGGCTGGGGGTCTCTGTTGGTCTTGGCCAGGCAAACTCCCACACCTAGGGTCAAGTGGGCATTGACTTGGAGTCTGGCTTAGGTGTAGGGAGACTGAGATGCCACCGCTCTTCTTCCCTGGTTTCTCACCCTAGTATGCTAGTCCAGGCACATAATTATGGTGATGGCAGGAGTGCAGGAGCATAAGCAGAAATAAGACTCTGAAGCCTTTGCTCAGAATCAAATAGGACTTCTGCTGCATCCCATCAACCAAAGCAAGTCACAAGTTTAGACCAGGCTCCAGTGGCGGGGAAACAGACTCTGCCTCTTTAGTGAGAGGAACTGAAAAGCCACATGGGCTAAAGGCACAAAGGGGCTGTAAATGCAGTTGGGCTCCCGCAAGTTCCTGCTATATACTAAGCACTGCCTTGGGCTTAGGAAGAGAAAACGGTCATGTCCCTGCACTTGAAGACTTTTTAGTTAAGTGAGGTCAGTACCACTGATACTGGCCATTCTCTGGGCTCGCCTATGAAGTTTTGGCTAATGCACGAATTTCTAGTGTGTTCTTGATGCACAACCTTCATATCATGCTCTCACGTCTCTTTAGCTGACTGTAGCAAATAATTTTCTGAAGTGGAGAGCAACAGCCCCCTGAGATTGGTCCCAGTAAACATCACAATCAGCAATTGCTGGCTGTTATCTCATCACTTTTCTTAAAACTGCTAGAGAAGAGAAATTCCTTGGTGCATGTGAGCGCAGTGAGGGAGATGAGTGAGGGAGAGGAAGAGGAAGCCAGAGTCACTCACTCAGATCTCCCATTTCCCCAAAGATAGACCTGGTGAATCATGCCACTGATTAGCCCATGTTAGGTTTGCTTGATTGAAATGCAATTGTCGGCAATGTTCACTCGAACTCCCCAAGAATAGCAACCCCGTCTGCTTGCTTCTCTCAAGATGCCAAATGCCTTGCACAGAGCCACATGGTAGGCATTCTTTAAAAATTTATTTGTTGAAAAGAAAAAGGAGAGGTGACTGAAGACTGACTATAGACTGACTTTGAAGTTTTCAAAAGAGGAGGAAGGTGGTTTTAAAGCTACCAGCCAGTGAATTTGACACTAGTGAATGGTACAATCTCAGACTGAATTATCAAACAGATGGCTTGTGAGGCAGTGGAAACTGAAGCTGGGATTGCTGGGAGCCAGAATGGGTTCACCGAGAACCAGTTGTGTCAAACTGACTTTAATTCTTTTGTGATCAGCTTATTGTACTGTCATAACAGCCTGGAGGCATGATGTACACAGTACCTAGCAAGGCGCCTGACAAAATATTTTATAAAATAGCCACAGTTAGCAGGTGGAAACCTGGATTGCATGAGTTAACAGGTTGATTTATAATTGGGTGGTTAACTATATATGAAAGTCTGTGAATTTTTGGAGGTGGGGGAAAGGAGTTTTCTATACCAATCTGTTGTGGGGCTGTCCTCTTAATCTTGGTTGTAATTGTGAGTGGCTACAACATAGTTATAGTAGGCAAACTTGTTAAATTTCTGAATGATTCAAAGCTGGAAGGAAGGAAATGATACGTTGGATGATGGAGTCAGGAGTCCATATCCTGTTGACAGACCAACATGATAGGCTGAAACTACAGCTGAATTTAAAAAGGACTAAGTTTATAGCTGAGAATGGATGCTGAAGAGTAATTTGCAGGGGTACGGGATACCAGAGCCTCAGCTCAACAGCACTCAGTCAATTAGTGGATAAAAAGCTATATGCCTAAGCTGAATTAACATAAGTGTAGTGTTAAGATCAAGGGAGACATCACACTCCCGTCTCCTGAATTTATTAGACCACAACTATCAATAGAACATTTATTAAGTACCTCCCTGTGTCAAAGTCTTAGCCAGGCACTTTACTTTTTAAATAAATTAATGTGAGTTGCAAGGAATTTCTCCCCCCCTGGTGCGATACGAAGGTATCAGAAAGCCCCTGGCTTAGAGCTGGGCACCCAACAGGTGCTATATAAATGTCAGAATCACAGAACGCCCACACCTGTACTTATCGCCTGTGAGGTAAACTTGCCTTGCACCCTTTCACCATTTCTAGCCTCAAACCTTTTATTGCAAATGAATGAATTTGTTTTGATGTTCTTCTTTTATTAATCAGCATTCTTTTGATGGGTCATTTGATAGAGGCAGGGCTCTGTGTCTATTCCTGCTTATGCTTTTGTCTGTTTTCTTTGGGATGATGGTGTCATTCTCTCTTCCTGCAAAGATCTTCTCCCGTATTTCTGTGGGAAATGAACAGAAGTAGCTCAAGACTATATCATCCATACAACTTGTGGCTTTAAGTAGGGGTGTCCAAACTTTTTCTTTACTGCCCCACTGGGGAAGAATGAGTTGTCCTGGGCCACATGGTAAATACACAAACACTAACAACAAAAAAAAGTCTGTGCATACTTTTTGTGGTATGACACCACAGATAAGTAAAAAATAATCCTCAGAAACTCAGTATGTGGCCTTCAGGCTGCAGGTTGGACACCCCTGTGAGAGAGTTCTCTTTGTGTGTCAGAGGATACTGATTGGCCTGACTTAGGTTATAGTGTCGTCACTCTTGAACTGCCCATTTCTGGGAAACAGCATTCACTACTATGATGTTGGGGGTGTGTGTTGGGGCTGGTGGTGTCTGTGAATAGCAAGTTTAGCTTTATGCGAACCACATGGAATGAATTCTCTATAGGAAAGGCTGTAGGTTCTATAACCAGAGAAATGGGAAAAGTAGGCTAGAGAGATGGTGATAGGTACTTATAAACTTCACTTTTCCTAAAGAAATGACCAGAGGTGTGGGTAGGAAGAAGGAGAAGAAAGATGGCTGAGGGGCACCTTTAGCTGCGGTATATGAACCAGCTCTGGAATTAAGGGAGGACAGGTGGCTGAGATTCCTTTTGATCCATCGTCAGTGTCAGACTAAAGCAGAGGACCAGTTTGGTTTCAGGCTGAGAGTTGCTGTTGCTTTTTTTCTGTTTGAGTTTGGGGTTTGTACTTTCTAATTCTCTTTTTCTGTTGCCTGGATGTGTGAAGAAATATCCCGGGGAAGCCTGAAGTCCTCAGGTGAGAAGGCTTAATGAGGAACACAGTGATCATGCCCTGGCAATTTGTGAGAAAGCCGCACATCTGTCCTGCAGATGGTCCAGAGAGAGGTAGGAAAAGACACACTCATTTTCAGCTCTGCTCCATTACTGTCTCTGCCGGCCAAGGAAGATCATTTTGAGGCTCCCACAGAGCAGGGCAATGGGAACCTCCAGCCTCGCTTTTCCTTGGCTGATCAAGTACCTGGAGGACCTGTCGTGGGGGTTACATATTCCTTGTGAATGTAGGGACAGGATGAATTTCTGGCTCTAGAGAATCTGATGCTCAGATTAATTTACACACCAGGATCCCAGAGGCCTTTCCAAACTATCACATCCTCTGCCTCTTGATTACCTGAGCTGACGTGAGAACAGAGGCCCAGGCACCCAGCTAAGTCGTTAATCTTGATGTCACCTGTTTGGCTCTGAACTTCACTCTAGGGCTCAAGAGTTGTTTTGTAGAAAATTTTCAATTCTAACAATGTTTATTGTGCCTGATATTAGAATAGGTGAGTTCTGTGAATGCTCTGAAGCCATTTGGACTGTGGACAGAAGTCATTTGGTATTAGAAAATTGGCCTTCAGTGAAAAGGTCACTGCAGATTATACACAAATAAGTGAGCCGCAGGAAGTTTGGAATGATTATTTGTACTTAGGCTTAGGTCCACAAATGCCATCTTTTTATTTATTTTTCCTGCTTCTTTGAAAAGCAGTACATCATTTGCCTTTCCATTTATTTGGAAAATGTTTAGGAGAGGAAATCAACCATAGTCTACTATAAATCCTAAGAACTCATCATGCCCCATTGCCCCCAACCCTGGGAAGAAAAGTATAGGGTCAGGCATTTTAATATTTTACTTTCATGTAGATTTTACGTATAGATATAATCATAAATTCATGTAAGTGTATAAAACATATTCAGTGTGTGTATGACTATATATATTCATTTAAAAATATATTTCACATATGCAAATGTATATTTTTAATATATGGCATATATTTTATCTTTTTACAACTCTGTGAGATAGTCATTATTCTCATTTTTATAGATGAAGAAACAGAAGAAATTTGGTAACATTCTCAAGATCACCAGGTCAGTGAGGCGCTTAGATGCAACTACTAGAAACCAACCCTGATTAATTTAAGCAGAAAATCAGTTTATCAAAATTATATTGGGCAGTTCGCAGAATCTCCTGGAGGGGTGAGGAAACAAGTCTGGCAGCCACAGATCCAGGAAAGACTCCACTACTGTTGCCCCAGATCCAGACCCCAAGGCATGTCCTCTCTCAGCAGCTTGGAGAGATGGGGAAGCTGAGTGAAGTTAGATGATTACTTTGTGGATCTGTTTTCATCCAGGGCATCCTGTGACATTCCACTTCTCACAGACCCCAAACTCTCATAGTTCTCACCTTATCATTATTTGCTTAATTTTTGTTTGTATCATAGTGACTCTCCAGTAATTCACTGAAGTTTCAAAATTAGAGCTTGAGACCCAATGGCTGCCACGGGTGCTAGTCCTTTGCCTGAGCTGCTTACATCTTCTCCAAATGCGGGCACGGAAGTCTGATATAAGTCTCAGCCATATGCTGCCTCCTCACTGCAAGGGAGGCTGGAAGAGGGCTTTCACCTCCTGATAGGGTAGGGGGTTTCCTAACTCTGTGCAGTCAACAGATGTCCTGTGCCTCACACAGCCAGGGCAGGTGGAACGAGGCTTTCGGTGCCAGCTCCATTGAGCTACAAAGGGCTCTAGTGCAGGTTCTCAGGGGAACTCAGCAACCAACCAGAGGCCTGTTAAAGAGGGAGCCCAGGCTTCCGGCTGACCCTGACTGGGCCCACACTGCCCCCCAGTACATGCGTCTGAGCTGCTTTTGTTCTGAAAGGCAAATACATTTATAAATGGAAAAAGAAAATGGGTCTCAAGCTCTAATTTTGAAACTTTAATTAAGTTTTGGAGAGTCACTGTGATACCAACAAAAATTCAGCAAATAATGTTGAGGTGAGCACTATGAGAGTTTGGGTCTGTGAGAGGTAGAACGTTGCAGGATGCCCTGGATGAAAACAGATCCACAAAGTCATCCTCTAAATGTTTTTAACTTTTTGACCACACAGGTAATGCGTGAACATGTTTTTTCAAAGATTATAGAGGAGTCTCAAGTTGGCTTGACCATCACTGACCATCTTTAGGGAATTCCTCTATATAAGAAGCTGCCACTGTTACGAGTTTAATGTAGGTCTTTTTAAACTAAAAAACCTATTGACTTAAATTATTGAAAATAGGTAATATTTAAAGTGTGTGTGTGTGTTTCCTTCTATGTTAGGACACACTGATCTGCTTCACTGGTTCATGAACTGCACAGCATTCGTTATATGGCTACACAGGGCAGCTTGCTTGCTGACAGTCTACGGATACACATCTAGAATGGTCCTTGCCTTTGCAAACAGTATTCCAATGAACATCCTTGACTGTGTCCCTTTGTGTACTCTGAGTATTTTCTCCAAAGTGGCTATGAAGAAATAGGATTGCTGAGTCACAGGGGAGGCACATTTAATTCTTAATGGCACTGGAAAATTGCCCCTGAAAGTGCCAGTACCAAATTACCATCCTACTTGCAGTTTCGAGAGAAACCATTTCCTCACATCACTATTAGCATATTCTTAATTTTTGCCCATGTGAAGAGCCTTTTAATTTGCATGTCCCTGGGCCCTAGTGATAATGAACATCTTTTTATGTATTTGTTGGCTATTTGTATTGTTTCTTTGGTATATGCTCTACTCCTATTCTCCCTCATCAATATCCTCTCGTATTTCTTGTCTAGACTCCTGAGAACACAGATGGTTTATCTTGTCCCTTACAGTAATCTCTCATGCTTAGTTCAGTATGTGTCATGAAATAATTGTGTAAAGACTCTTGAAATGACCCAAGTCATCACAACCTCTAACCTAAGTATGGCTTTTTAGTGTTCAATGATGATATAACATGAAATCTTCTCAGGAATGAACCTTGCAGCAAAGTATTAGACTTCTGTGACAAAATCAGACCCCAGTCACTTTTGCTAACAGGTGGTTGGCTGTCCTAGAATTTGAGGTCAAAAGCTTCCAGGCACCTTAGAATTCCCTCAAGCTGTGTTGTCGAAAAGCAAAGCCCTTAGATGGCCTTGCAGAGTAGTTATTCTGCACAGCTGACCAAGATCAGCTGTGCATTCAAAGCATGTCCTCCGATTCTGTGTTGCTTTTGGGAAGCAGTTACTGACAGTTGAAACCCAAAAGATTTTAAATGAATGTCCAGATTTCTGACTTTCCTTACAAAATGGTAGACCCAGCAATATTGGACTTTTGAAAAAAGGCAGGTTCTCTCCAGCTTAGCATGACCCCTGACTACTTGGTTCCTAGAAACATTTGAATTTGGCCCCTCTCATTTAAAATATAGTTGTATATAAAAGTAAACTAATGAAAAAAGAGAAGAGAAACATACGAAGTTGTGTGTAATAGTATACCAAGTGGGTGATATCATATGACTTTCAGAAGAATGCTGAGGAAGGAAAGGACTTTGAAGGCTGAGGTAGTCATAGTAGATATGTTGTAAAGCTGGTCTTAAGGGGTGGACAGACATTGCTGGGTGAGGGTGGAGGAGGCCTGAGGTATCTCACAGGTGATTCCAGGGAGTGGTTGTAGAGAGTATGTGCATTTCCTTCACTCAAAATTCCCAAAGATTAGGAACATTCCTACTGCTCACAAGTGATCTTGAAACCACTTACTACTTCCAGCAGGTTCTTAAAAAGAATTTCTGACCCCCCCAGATGGTAAGGATGACTGCACAAATGGTTTGGACATTTTCCCCTCTAATTTCATGTTGAAGGTGGACCTGGGGGGAGGTGTTTGGGTCATGGGGGCAGATCCCTCATGAATGGCTTGGTGCCCTGCCTAATGATAATGAGTTATCAGTTCACACCAGAGCTGGTTGTTTAAAAGGGCCTTGTTTCACCTCCTTTCTGTCTTTGCTCCTCTCTCATCATGGGACCTGCCTGCTTCTACTTCACCTTCTTCTTCTTCTTTTTTTTTTTTTTTATTGAATGGTAACTATATAACCTACTTCACCTTCTAATCTGACTGGAAGCTCTCTGAAGCCCCCACCAGAAGCAGACACTAGCATGAACCCAAACCTCTTTTCTCCATAAGTTACCCAACCTCAGGCATTTCTTTATAGCAGTGCAAAACGAACAGAGACAACGAGTGTTGGGGGACATTGAGAGACAATGTCAGAGGGGTGGTCTGGGGACTAGCTATAGACGGCCTTGGCTTCCCTGCTTAAGAGTGTCTGGCTATACGTGACCTGCTAATAGCTGTAGGATCCTGTAGGTAACAGAGAGTCTTTGACTAGAACCCAGAGGGTGATTTAAGTGACATATGAGATGTCAAAACAATACCATTTATTGGGCACTTTTTATGTCCTTCACACTATACTGAGCTTTTTCAAAAATTGAGATGAAATTCACATAATGTAAAATTAACCATTTTAAACTGCACCATACAGCGGCATTTAGCACACTCACAGTGTTGTGCACCATCTTATCTATGTAGTTTCAACATGCTTTTATTGCCCCTAAAGGAAAAACCATTCCCTCCTGTCCCAGCCCCACTAGGGGCTTTCTGTCTCTATGATCAATTCTGGATATTTAATTTAAATGGAATGACACAGTATGTGGCCTTTGGTGTCTGGCTTCTTTCACTTACTGTAATGTTTTCAAGATTCATTCATATTATACTTTATTCCTTTTTATGACTGAATAATACTCCATTTATGGATAGACTATAATTTGTTTAGCCATTATTTACCAATTGATGGACAGTTGGGCTGTTTTCACCTTTGAGTTATTGTGACTAGGGCTGCTGTGATCATTCACGTACAAGTGTCTGAATCCTTGTTTGCAGTTCTGCTGGGCACATACCTAGGCTTTGAATTGCTGAATCGGATAATTTTATATGAGGTTATTTTGAGGCTATGCTGAGATTTACCTATGTTCTTTAATCTTACCATTTCAATGAGGAAGAGCTATAATTACTTCTTAAAGATAAGAAATTCCAGGTAAGGAAACAGAAAATTAAGCGGCCTTCCTAAGGTTGTATAGCTAGTGTGTGGTAGGGTTGGTTCTCAGGGCTGACTGATTCCACAGCTTGAGCCCTTAGCCACTATCCTACCCTGCCTCTCCATAGCAACTAAGGATGGTACCCCCCAATATGCCAAGAAATGAGTTATTTATTTTCTTGTCCAGAGAAATTTTAATTGAAAGAAATTTTTTTTGTTTGTTTTGTTTTGTTACTTTGTCACCCTGGGTAGAGTGCCATAGTGTCATAGCTCACAGCAACCTCAGTCTTTTGGGCTTAAGTGATCCTTTTGCCTCAACCTCCTGGGTAGCTGGGACTATAGGCACCTACCTCAATGCCTGGCTATTTTTGGAGATGGGGTCTCACTCTTGCTCAGGCTTGTCTTGAACTACTGAGCTCAGGCAACCCACCAGCCTCTGCCTCTCAGACTGCTGGGATTATAGGTGTGAGCCACTGTACCCAGCCTGAAAGAAAAATCTTACAGAAAGGAATGTTATCCAAGGATAGAGCTACAAAGTTGCCTATTATCTGCTAAACTGAATTGCGAGTCTTATTATGAAAGGGACAGTGAACAGTCTCCTTGGGCACTTCTGTTTGCCTGTACAGGCAGGTGTCACTGCCACCTGGGAGGAGTTTGACACTCTCCTGGCTTTCTCCTTTTTCTCTGTTCTTATGTCTACCCCTTCAATCTCTCACCACCTCTAAGACCTCTGTACCTGGGAGACCAGTGGTTTCAATTTTCTGGGCAGAAAGCTGCACAAACATCTGAGTCTTCATTTCATGCAGGAATTTCCTACGGCTTGTCAGGGAGAACCTGCAATAAGTGGTGTTCATTAGGATTAATACCTGTTGATTGTGGAAATGTGAAATTGATCACAGATGGCCCTTTTTTAAATAAGACCCCAAGGCAACCCAGGAGTAAGGTGTTGGCTGGGTTCATCACAATGGAGGGTGGTAACTGTACAAAAGTGATATTGATAATGAGAGACATGATTGCTAGAAGGTGCCAGCATCGCTGTGGGGGATGACAGGCAGTGAAATCTCAGTTGTATCTGCTACCTCAGAGAAGCACCCAAGAGCCTAGCCATACCCCCCATGCTCTCATCCTATTCCAAAGTAGAATATTTTATTATCCTACCAAAGGGGAAGGGTCACTCCAGACACCTGAGTATATGTGTGCTACTGAAATGCAAGATTGCATTTCTAAGTAGGTTTTTAGAGTCCCTTGGCATCTGTTGTCTATTGCCTAGAAATGAAAGCTTTTGGTGTGTATCTTGATTTATTTTTCTGTTTGTATGTCTTCATTTGTACTCGGGCATTAAGCCAGGCACGTTTCATGAGCACCTCTAGAGCCATCAGTAAGTTATGTTGCTTCTGATTTCTTGTTGGTTTTGGCCAGGAGATGGGGGAGGAAGAAGAATGGAGTTGAGCACATTTGAATTCCCGATTCACTTCCTCATGGGGTACAAGCTGGCAGCAATTGTATTTCTCTCGTGGGTCCCTGTAAGGTGGCTCTCCCCCAAGACTGTAGATCTTGTTGCCTTCTAGTAATACTCCCCCCACAAGCCCCTTAACCTGACTTAGCTGCGTGACTTTAGCATCTTCCCCCTCTTGCTAGCCCCGAGGAACTCTATCTCCTGTTCGTTTTCCCTATCCCAACATAAAGAGTCCTCACAAACTCTCCCACCCCTTCAGCGTGTCTTCTGTTTCCTGCCGTGCCCCTGGCTGGTCAGCTACCTAACTCCTCGACCCCCATAGCAGATATCTATGAGATGACAGGGCGGGGAAAGAATCCTAGGGTTTGAATAGAGGACAGGTTGACCAAGGATCAAATGGTAGTGCCATGATCTTAGTCTAATGAGTTTGGACCAGAGAAAAATGGAACTAAGGGCTGAGGAACTCGGCCAAAGAATGGGACTAGAAGAAACTGGAAGGGGCGTTGTCAAGTATCAGGAACCTGGAACAGGGGAGAGGAAAATGATGTTCCAACCAGAGTTATTTCCTCTGAGGCAAGTTGAGGGGTATTGGTGAGATGATTGTGTTTCAGCCGTGCACACAGAGCTCTTTCATAGATGCCCTGTCTCAGGGTAAACTTTCCCTTTCCTATACCTTAAAAGGGTGCAGTTTCCATGCACACTTGACTAGGCCATCTCTCGACTCCTCCTGAGCTCCTTGCACGTTCTTGGACTGACCTCATTTCTTATTTCAGGTCTTTGTAACTCAGATGGTCCCTTTCGCTAATGTTTTCACCATGATAATTCTTTAAGACCTGTCCAACTATAACAATTCTTAGTTTTTCTTTAAGATCAGCCAGGAGGCTCAGAAAGACTTATCTGCTCCTTGCTCTGATGGAAATGCTCTTCTGGGCCCCACAGTGTCATCCCCGTTTTTTCCTCCACTCCCTACCGCCAGAACTCCACCCCCTACTGTCCAGTAGGGTTTTGGTCTCACTTACTGTAATAAGTTTAGAAAAATAAAATAAGAGATAGTTTAGAAAATGTGGTTGGGAAAACAAACATTAACATTTCAAACATTATAGAGGTCTCTGGGGGAAGTGGGATAAAACGTCTGTTTCTACATTTTGAGAATGAGAAAAGAGTCCCCATAAGAAATTCTAAAAAGTTTTATTTATAACGTAAGAACACAAACCTTTAAGTATAAAACCAAAATCCTTATACATTAGATCCCCTAGGATTTGGATAAGGAACATCTTAACTTTCAAATGCTTAGGGAAAGAGGTAATTTTCTTCATGATTTACTAAGATTGTTACCCTCAGGAGGGTCTAGAAAAATATGTATAAGTAAGATTGTGTCTACCTGTTTATTGTAAAATATGTTAAAGATCCCGAAGACCACTCCCTGGTTTGGTGATTTGCTAGGAGGACTCAGGATTCAGTGTATAGCCACACTCACAGTTAGGATTTATTACAGTGAAAAGACACAAGCAAAACTAGCAAAAGCAAAAGGCATGTGGAATCAAGTCTGGAGGGGACCAGGTGCAAGCTTCCCAGATTCCTCTCCCAGTGGGGTCATATAAGACATGTTTAATTCCCCCAGAAACACCCATGACATGTGACATGTTTCCAAGCAGGATGTTCGCTAGAGACGCAGTGCCTTGGGTTTTTTAATGGGAACTGGTCATGTAGGCAGGCTCTGCTTGGCATGTACCAAAATCCCAGATTCCCATAAGGAACGTAAGTGTTCAGTGTACACTGTGTTGTTTGTATAAATGGTACAGGCACAGTGAGACCTCGGTGGGAGGAGTGGTGGGAGCCTTCCCCAAATGAAGTTTCCACATGCCAGCCAAGGGCTGAGCTTGCAAGTAGGCCTTTCCATGGAGAGCATTCCTCAGGCCAGCTAGGTCTGTCCTTTTTTTTTTTTCCAGGAAGTATTAACACTAATTATTCTTGGCCAATGAAGGCAGTCGGGTCATTTACTTTTCCTTAGATCTCATGAAGACTCGAAGCTTCCTAGAATGTCAGCTTAGATTTCTTAGCAGTGTCTTTGAGGTTTGGAAATCATTGCTAACAGTTGGCTTTAATTTAATTATTACCAACAGTAGCCTTCTCTTTTGCATTCCATTCTGAGGGTCTTAAATCCAACTTCCCCAAAGTGATCCTTGCCATATTGAAGACTGTCTCTAAGGGCTTTATAGATGTCAAAACCTATGTGGCAAGAAGGCCCCTACCATATAAACCTTTTATCACAAAAGACTTATATTCTTTACATTCCACCCCTCCCCACCCTCTGACCCAGAACCTATGGATTTACTCCCAGTCACACTCTCTTGCCCACCCACGTCAGCCAGCGTCTTGTCGCCCCTGGGCATAGAGTTCTTCTGTTCCTAGCAGACCCAACAGATGATCAGTTAGGTTAGGCTAAGATACAATTCTTGCTGGAGGTCAGTGGGTTTTGTTAGAACTTGGTGGTTTTACAGACTTCAGCTTCTTTACCCAAATTCTCCAACTTGTAATTTGTTCAAGTAACCTTGCTGGCCCCAGCTGACCAGTGACCTTGCAGTTAGCCTCAGCCACTAACACGGTTGCATCTGAGTGAGAAGCTGCTTGGTCTTGCTGACTTACCTGCTCTTGGGTCTCCAAGAAGGCAGTTCTGGTCTGTGAATACTAATTTTTAGTCTGTCACCTGATCTGGTCAACACAGGAAGCAGGACACCAACAGACAGTCTCCAATGGAGATAGGATTTCAGCCTTAATTATCTTACCCCTTGATGGCACAATGAACACATCTAAACTGATGGAAAATGGGATTCTTCACTGAGCCACATCATGCCTCAGATCCGTAATTTGATACAAAAGCTTCACACAAATTGAAATTAAAATGCATTTTAGAAGCTTCCTCCCATCAAAGCAGTTTGCACCAGCAGGCTTCTCTCTTTCAGGAGTTCTCTATAGAAATAGGAGAAAACGGGCAGCTTTGCTGTTGGTGGCAGTGGAAGTAACAATCTCCCTGCTTGTCAACTATAGGCAAGAAAATGAAATAAAATGAAAAGCAATCGGGGGTCTAATTATCCTTCCCAAGACAATGTCATCCTGTAGAGTGGCCCGTTGAATACATAGAAGGCACCTTTCCTTTCTTCTTTTCCCTTTGGGTGTTTGGGGCCACATTAACGGGGGGGCGGGGGGGCCATACTGGGATTCAGAAGATGGGGAGCTCAGTGCTTGAGTCCAATTTACTTCTTAACAACAGAGAGGGAGTGACTCTCTCCAAGCACTGTTTAAAGCTCTCCTCAGTCAGTAACTCATTTATTCCTCATAATGACTCTGCAAGGTAAGTACTGACGTTATTGTTATTTTAGGGAAACTAAGAAGCAGAAAAGTGAGGTGACCTGCTCAAAGTCACACCCAGTAAGCAGCACCAGAGGTGGAGTCGAACCTGGACACTTTGGCTGTAAGTTCAAGATCTTAATCAATTTGCTATGCTCTTTGTTATTGTGATGAGGAATCTGGGTGGAATTTGGTTTTCACAGAGGAAAAACAAAAACCCTGCCATTGCTCCAGACTCTAATCCTGACCCTGATGGCTTTGTGGCCTTGTTTGCAGAGGGGTTGAGAGTGCAGGCCCGGCTTTGCTTATGACACATGTTCTAGTCTAGCTTTTTTCTCTTAATAGGATGCCTCAGCACGCTATCCCACCAGCGAACTAAAGTTACTTCATTCTTGCTTACATCTGCCTACTGTTTACCATGTATATTATCTGTAATTTAATCAGCATGCCACTCTCAGGCAGTAGGCTGTTCCCAATTTTCTGCCATTAAAAGCAATGGTGTAATGAACATCCTTATACAGCCAGCATGTTTTGTGAGCTTATTCATAGGGTGTGTTCCTAATGGTGGGATTGCCAGCTAAAGGGCAGATACAATTTTAATTGGGATAGCTCTTGCCCAGTTGCCCTAGAGAAGTTGTTCCAGTTCATACTGTCCCCCACAGTGGCTGGACAGTACTTATTTCTTCACTCCCTTCACACACTGTATATCAGAAAAAAAAATAAAATTGCCTATGTGAGAAGTAAAAAGTGGTATTTTGTTATTGTTTTGATTAATGTTGAGGACAGTTAAGAGTCTCTTCTTTGCCTATTTGTATTTATTTTTCTGTGAACTGCCTGCTTGAATCATTTGCCCTGTTTTTTCCCCATAGCATCTTTTTCTTACTGATTTCTCGGCACCTCCTTCATTTTTTAAAACCTTGGAGGGTTCTAGCTCTTTAGATTATAGCTGGCCTTGCTCTGGCCTGGAAAGACTTGGTTGAATGAACTTTCCTCCTCCCTTCTCTTTGCTTTTCTCTCTTTAATCTTTATTTCCAAGTACAGTGATGTGCACCCCGTGGACACAATAAACACGTGCTGACGGACTGTTTTATTTATCTGATTTTTATGGCTTCTTTTCTCTGAAGCGCTCCACAGACTTTATAGTCATTAACTCGATAACCCTCAAAGCACTCCAGTGTGGCAGCTGCAATCACTGTCAGGATTTTGAGATGGTGAAACAGAGGACCTAGATTTTCTAAAATTATTCTTTGAGGGCCTGGGGAAAGTTCAGCCCCTTTGAAAGCTTGGGACCCAGAGAGTGTTGTAAAGGGCCCTAGTAAGAATGATGTAGGTTGATGGGCGGGTGACCCCTGGGTCTACAAGGATTTCTCCAGACACCTGCCAGAAAGAGAACCCCACCGCTACCCCCTTGAACTGTTGGCTGAAGTAGAAGTGAATAGTAGTTATATGTGCCGGGGTTCAAATCTTAGTTCTTCATCTTAACAGTTGTGTGATGGTGGGCAGTAATTCTACCTAGGTCTTATTATGTGGTAGACAACATGCCAAATATTTTTCATGTACAGCCTCACTTAGTCTTCAGACCGATCTTGTGATATGCCAAATGGTTAAGTAACTGGTCCAAGGTGGAGTGGAACTATGTGTGGGTGTTTGTAGTGGCTTAGACGGTACCCCCTAAAAGCTGGTCCATGTCCTCATCCCTGGAACCTACAAATGTAATGCTGTTTGGAAAAAGAATCTTGGCAGATATAATTAAGTTAAGGATCTCAAGTGGATAGAGTTCTGAAATATCTGGATGGGCCCTAAATCCAACAAGTATCCTTATAAGAGATGAAAGAGGAAGGACAGAGAAAAGAAGGCCACGTGGAGTTGGAGGCAGAGATCAGAGTGATGCAGCCACGGGCCAAGGGATGCTTGGAGCCACCAGCAGCTAGAAAAGGCAAGGAAGAATCCCGCAGAGCTCATGGAGTGAGCATATTCCTGCTAACACCTTGACTTCAGATTATTTTGACCTTCAGGATTGTGGGATATTAAATTTTTTTGTTTTTTGGTCTCCCAGCATATGGCAATTTGTTACAGCAGCCACAGGATAGTGACACAGCTTTGAAGTGTGAACCCAGGTGGTCTGGAGTCCACATCTGCACCTTTATCTCTAACACTGTCCAGGGGGCAGATGGTAGCACCTCGCTGTGCTTATTTCCTCAGCTGTTTTACAGGGATAGGACTGTGCTGACTCAAGTGGTGTTTTGAAGATTAGATGAGATGCTGTATATAAATGTGGAGAAGAGAGCTCACTAAATGTTAGGCTTACTGCTTCTAGGATTGTTGTTATTGAATGACCTTTGGAGTGGCTTCTGTGTATAAATTTCATTCAGAGACAGCTTCATTCTCTTGTGCCCGACACTGGTCCTGCAGGGAGGGTACTTTCTGAAATTTTTTTTTTTTTTGAGACAGAGTCTCAAGTTGTCACCCCGAGTGTGCTGTGGCATCACAGCTCACAGCAACCTCAAACTCCTAGGCTCAAGCGATTTTCCTGCCTCAGCCTTCCAAGTAGCTGGGACACAGGCACCCCCCACAATGTCTGGCTATTTTTTTGTTGCAGTTGTCATTGTTGTTTTAGCTGGCCCAGGCTGGGTTTGAACCTTCCAGCTTCGGTGTACATGGCCGGCACTCTACTGACTGAGCTATGGGTGCTGCCAACTTACTTTCTGGAATCTTTTTTTTTTTTTTTAATTTTTATTTTTTATTGAATGGTAACCATGTACATTAATGCACTTCTGGGGTACAGTGTGGGGTTTTCACATGCAATCCGAAATACTTCCATCAAACCGATCAACACAGCCTTCATGTCATTTTCTCAGTTATAGTTTTAAAAGTTCTGATTCTACTCTTAGAGAGTTTCACTTGTACCCCTGTAAGATAGACCTCAAAAATGGTCCCTCCAATCCCCCTCCCTCCACCCATTCCTCCCCTCCCTTTTCCCTCCCCCGCCCCACATTCTTAGGCTATTTGGTTATAGCTTTCATATAAAAGGTATAAATTAGTTTCATAATAGGGGTGTGTACATTGGATACTTTTTCCTCCATTCTTGTGATACTTTGCTCAGAAGAACATTCTCCAGCTCCATCCAT
>CAUYQV010066235.1:0-26419 GCA_963574575.1 Galagoides demidoff
TTTGGAATCTCCACTGTGCCTGCACAGGACTGAGGATGTGTCATGTGCTACTTTGTAGAAATCTGAGGAGGAAGAATGAGATTTAAGAAGTCACATATTTTAAAAATCTAATGTATAATTTTAAATAAAATGGCATGATGGTTTTTTATATCTTTTAAAAATTGGAGCTGCTCCTGCTTTTAACTTTATGGAGTCTTATTTGTGAATAAAGTTTGAACTATTACATGGCTGTTTGTAATTTTTGAAGAGCTGAGTTGCCTGAAATATTACGCTTCCACACTCATTATAGGTCGGTTTTGAAGGGTAAAGTTACTCTCCTCCTCGTGGTAGATGTATATCATGGAATACTATGCAGCCTTAGAAAAGATGGAAACTTTACCTCTTTTATGTTTACACAGAGGGACCTGGCACATATTCTCCTGAGTAAAGTATCTCAAGAATGGGGGGAAAAGTATCCAAAGTTCTCAGTACTTCTATGAAACCAACTTATATTTACTCACACTTTCTTATGAAAGAAGAACACAACTATAGCCCAAGATGAAGGAGAGAAATGGAGTGGGAAGGGAGGGGATGGGGGAGGTTTGATAGAGGGAGGGTAAACGGCAGGACCACACCTATGGAGCATATTGCGAGGGTACAAGAAAAATCTGTCAAGTGTAGAACATAAATGTCTTAACACAATAACCAGTAAATGAGGCAAAAGCTATGTTGATTGGTTTGATGTAAGCACGTCAGATTGTATAAAAAAAATCAACACATTGTACCCCACATATGCATAAGTGTATTCATGATCTATATGTATGTGATTTAATAAAAAATAAAAGAAGTGGCTGAGTTGTTTCAACGTCTTGGTGATTGTGAATGACTGTGCTATAAACATTCCAGTACAGGTGTCCTTTTTATTAAATGACCTTTCTTCCCTTGGGTATGTACTCAGCAGTGAGATTTCTGGAGGAAATGGTAGGTCAACTTTAAGTTCTTAGTGGTATCTCCATATGGTTTTCCATAGAGGTGGTACTAGTTTGCAGTCCCACGAACAGTGAAGTTTTGTTGGAGTAAGGGGATACCTCACTGTGGTTTTGATTTGCATTTCCCTAGTGATTAGAGATATTGAGCATTTTTTCAAGATATTTTAGGCCATTAGACCTTCATTTGAAAAAGTTTCTGTTGATCTCTTTCCCCCACTTTCTAATGGAGTCATTTGGTCGTTTCTTGCTAATTTACTGGAGCTCCATGTATGATAGATTCTGGTTATCAGTCTTTTATCAAATGTATAGCATGCAAATATTTTCTCCCATTCTGTGGATTGTCTACTTGCTCTTTTGATTATGTCCTTGGCTGTGCAGAAGCTTTTAAATTTAATGAGGTCCCATTTATTTTTGTTGTTGCTGTGATTCCTTTTGGGGTCTTCATGAATTCTTTGCCCAGACTTGTATCTATAAGGATTTTTTCCAACATTTTCTTCCAGGATTCTTATAGTTTTCTGCCTTAGGTTTATAACCCAAGTGCCCACGGATATGCAAATGGATTAATTAAATACGGCATATGCATACTATGGACTACTACTCAGCCATTACAAATGGTGGTCTAGTATCTTTTTGGAAAACCTGGAAGGAACTAGAAACTATTTCTCTAAGTGAACATCACAAGGATAGAGAAACAAAGAGGTAGTCAATACCAAGTTAATCAACAGTGACGTGCACATATGAAGGTAAATTTCAGTGAAAATGAAGCTGGGGCAGGAGATAGAGGGGGAGGAGGGGATGAGTAAATTCATAGCTATTGAGTATGGTGTACACTATCTAGGTAAAGGGCACACTTATATGTATAGCTGTGACTTAATATGTACTAAAACAAAGTATGTAAACAAAATATGTGTCCCCACCCAATATTCTGAAAGTGAAAAAAAGTAGGTGAGAGGAAAAAGAATCTTCAAATGAGACAAAGAGACATCAGGGAGGTTGATTGGAAGTAAATCAGTGTGGAGTGGGGTCCTGGGAGCCATGGAGGTGGAGCTGTTGACCATGCCAGGTGTTTCTGAAAGGTTAAGTAGGATGAAAAGTTAAGAATAAACCATTAGGTCCAGCGATGTGGAGGGCAGTAATGATTTTTATAAAAGGAGTTTTGGTAGAGAGGTATGAATGAAATTCTGTTGGGGCAGGTTTAAGAGAAGATGAAAAGAAATGAACTCGAAAGAGTGAGAATAATGGGCTTTTTCTAGGAGTATGGCTTTAAAAATAAAAATAAAAATGGGGTACTTGTAGGGACAGGTGGAGATCAAAAAACTAGTGTACAAAGTAAGTACTTTCATGTGGTAATAGCTTTTTACAGCTTACCATGAATTTCTGAATGCTTGTCCATTAAAGAGACCCTGATGTTTGAAAAAGGATTAAGTAAGAAATTTTGGTTTCTGGGTTGTATCCTTAAGTGTAAATAACAATTGCTTGCATTACTATTATGTAATAGTAAAATGCCCTATTTCTAATCATCACTACAACTATTTATAATGAATTATCAAAATGCACCCCTCCAAAAAAAAAAAAAAAACTACAGCTGGAGGGAATGAGATGGTTGCCAAAATGCTGAATATAAAACAGGTGCGGAGAAGGTTTGGGCCCATCAGTAAGTCAGGTGGGTTCTCCTTGTGTTATCAAATCAACACCACAATGACCAAATCCTCAAATTTTAAGAAAAGATGGTGTGAAAGTACTTTCTTCCATCATTACCATAGACCTAAAGCGGGAACAGATCTGTGGACACAACTAATTTTTATGTTTACTTTATCCATTGGCTTGATGAAGGTCATCAGTGAAAGATGGGATTTTAGGAAACTGGGCTGAGTGTAAGGCGAGGCCTACAGAGATTAGACCTTGCATCCACAACACCTGAGCTCATCGTGAGCTATAAAAGTCACGTGTGGCAGCCCAGCTTCTTCTTGTCTGCGTCCTCGGAGGTGGTTGGTTTGGATCTGGTATCATGAAGTTAACTGTAGTTTTCCTCTTTGTTGCTGTGACTTTGTTTGGGTATGGAGCACCAACAGGTATAAACCATAAATTTAAGAGATTTGCTCACGGGGCGAGCTTCTGTTATCATGCAGGCACCTGGCTGTGCTCCGTATGTGGAATGAATGGACGGCATTTTTATTTGATTTTCCTGATTCTTATTGCTTGGCTGGACGCTAAGTAGGGTATAACTATGAATTTTCTGATTCTGATTAGACTCAGGGCCAAATAAGTGTTAATGTCTTATTTCCTTTCAATCAACTAACGTGCTGAGTTCAAATTGATGTTCTTTTTACTCTTCTGAAACACTCTAAATAAATGTTAGGTGTTTTGATCTGCTCGCTGGTCTACCTTTTCTGTCCTGCCCTGTGCCTCATGCACGTTTGTACCCTTCCTGCCAGAACAACCTTGAAGAACCCTCTCGCTAGTTTCTGCAGACTTGGTCTTCTAATTCTTGTGCATGATGCTGTTCCTGAATTAATTTCCTTTAGCTTCTGCAGGAACATTTTACCCTGGTTGCAAGTGGATTTTCCATCTTTACCTCCTTAGCTCCTCGCACATGGCAGATGAGGAACTGACCGGTTAGCCTCAGCGGTGAGCAAGTGAACTAGAAATAAGTAACTGTCAGAATGCTCATTCCCCGGGTAACCTTAGGAAGTTGGGCGGCATCTCAGTAAATCTCAGGGGGACAATGAGATGTTGGGTCTTATTGCTTGCCTTGTTGACAAAGCATGTTTAGCAGGCAGGACTCTTGTGAGTTACTTGGCCTGAGATAATTTGGAAAAAAATCATTATGACTAAATTTGAAATAACCCGATTAGACAATGGTGTTACTATTTATTTATTTATTTTCGAGACAGAGTCTCACTCTGGAGCCCTTGTTAGAGTCCAGTGATATCATCATGGCTCACAGCAACCTCAAACTCCTGGGCCCAAGTGATCCTACTGCCTCAGCCTTCCAAGTAGCTTGGACTACAGGCACCTGTATGTACCTGGCTATTTTTTCTATTTTTGGTAGACACTTTGGGGGGTCTTACTCTTAGGCAAGCTGGTCTTGAACTCCTGTGATCCTCAAGTGATCCTCTCACCTCTGCCTCCCAGAGTGTGAGGATTATAGGCGTGAGTCACTGCACCTGACTGGTGTTATTAGTTACATCTAGTAGAACTTCAGTGGAAGTTATTTGATCTTTAATCTTTATTAATTGGTAAAATTTTTGTTAGAACTTCAGTGGAAGTTATTTGATCTTTAATCTTTATTAATTGGTAAAATTTTTGTTAGAACTTCAGTGGAAGTTATTTGATCTTTAATCTTTATTAATTGATAAAATGTTTGTTGATACTGTCACTTTTTCTCTGTTAATGCAGTTGACGTGCTTCATGAGCAAGATGAAGTTGGAGGCTTTTTGGAATTAAGGGGTGACTGACCCAGGAATGCCATGTACAGTTTCAGCATATGTAGGTTGGACATGGTGGCTCACATCTATAATCCCAGCACTTTGGGAGGCTAAGGCAGGAGGATTACTTGAGGCTAGGAGTTCTAGACCAGCCTGAGTAACATAGCTAGAGCCTGTCTCTACAAAAAAAAAAGAAAAGTATAATGAAAATATGGTTGTGTGGACTTGAGTCTGCAAAGGCCAAGCCTCTAAGATTGAGCATTATTAGATGTATGTGATCATTAAAATACAGACTCCTAGACAGCCACAGCCTTAGGCATAGAGCTGGAGTATCCTCCTAGGGACGTAGTGAATTCAAGCTCTTTGTGCCTCACAGTCAGAAATAATGATGTGTGAAGAAGCAAGAAATATATGTGTTTAAAACAAACATGAGGCCAGTTCTAGAAATGTATTTAAAAGTTTTTTCTTAGATATGATGCTTTTAAAGTATTAATTGAAAAAAGACTGGCCACAGGCTGGGGTGGGGGGGAGCAGCAAATCTTATTTTAGTGGCTAATTTAGATCCTGTGGAGACATGTGGGGATTGGGGAGACCCGGCCAGTGGCAATTGCAGCTCCTAGCTATCATAGGTGTAGGGATTTTAATTACTTATAGGAATTTGTTCCCAGCTCTACTTTAAGACTCATACCTAAGAACTGACATTTTAAGAAGTGGGTGTGGGTTCCTTTGAAATAACTTACTTTTAATATTAAACATTTTATTAACTTAAAAACACACATGAGAATACATAAAGTATTGCTTAGTAAATTATTTTAAACTAAACACTTGACCACCACCCAGGTCAAAAACATGACCAGAACCCCAGAAAGCCTTTTGTAAAGCTTCTTTCCAAATATACTGCCTGCCAGTTACCCCCTCCCTTGTTCTAATTTAACCACTACCTTAAACTCTGTGGTAATTGCTTCTTGTTTTCTGTTATTCTTTTACCATCTATGCATTACTAAGCTTTAAGAATTTTCATCCTTATAAATGCAATTTTTTTTTTTTTTTGCAGTTTTTGGCCAGGGCTGGGTTTGAACCCGCCACCTCCAGTATATGAGGTTGGCACCCCACTCCTTTGAGTCACAGGAGCTGCCCTATAAATGCAATTTTATGTTTTGGCTTCTTTCCCTTAACATGAGTTTTTACGAGATTCTTTTGTGTTGTAGTTTTTCATGCTTTAAAGATACCCCAGGTCATTACTAAGGGATGCACATTCGGGTTGTGAGCATTCTTGTACCTATTTTTAGTGCATACACATACATAGTTTAGAAGTGTGTGTCCCTAGTGGGGAACTGCTGGGGTACAGGGCATATCCAACTTTTAGATACTACTCCAAACTGTTTTCCAAAAGGTTTGTGCAAAGTCCCGCTTGCCTCACATCTTGGCTAAACTTAGAGTTGTCAATAGTTTTCATTATAGCCGCTTGGGTGAGTATGTGGTAATATTTCACGGTGGTCTTAATTTGTGTTTTCTTGTTGAAAAGTGAAGTTTCCCACCTTTTCATAATTTTATTGGCCATTTAAAATTGTTTTTGGAAAATTTCTATTCAAGTCTTTTGATTTTTTTTTTCACTGAGTTGAATTTTGCTTAGGAATTTTTTGAATTTCTTTTATATATTCTGGATGTGAATAAGCTGTTTGTGTTACAAGTATTGTCTGTTACTCCATTGCTTACTATTTTACTTTCTTTGTGGTCTCTTCATGATACAAAGCTTTTAATGTTACTGTCACTTATTTTATCAATCTTTTCCTTTATAATTAGCATCTTATTGTAGAATTTTACATGATTCTGGGAATGGGTGGGGAGAAAAGTCTCATTCTCTACAAGCTATGTTTTGCTATTAAAGTACAGCTCAGTCTTTAACTTGATATTTATTTTGGAGCATGGTATGAACAGTAAATCAAGTTGCCTTTGTATGAATATGCAATTGGCCCAACTGTAGGTACTACAAAATCTGTCTTTCCTTTTTTTGCCCTGCCATGCCATTGCTATAAAAACCAAGTATTCATAAATTCTTTTCTGTTGATCTGTTTATGCTTGTATTCTGGCTTGATTATAACGTCCTTACTATTGGTCTTGGATGTCTAGTGCTCCATTTTAGATAACTAGGTAAAGAGTTTAGGATTCTACAGATGCCATATATAACATGAATTCGTGGAATGTTAAAAATACTTTTATTGTAGAATATTATTGATTCAAATTAAGGCAAGACATTGTGTGGCTAACCAATCCATCCTCTGGAACTAGTCAGGCTGATTAGGTTTTTGTAATCTGATTGGTTAGTAAGTTTAAAGCTTGTCCTTTTAAAAAAAATTATAGAGACAAAAGCATGATTTTGGAAGTTTGCTCAAATAGTGGTTGTCACCAGGGGTGGGGAAAACTTCTGGAGATCTTTGTAGCCATGATAATTGTGCAGCATCGGCCCTCTACTGGGCCATGAGAGCCAACACAGTATATGGTTATTCTGCACTCTACATGCTGGTAATTAGTTATGTTGGGAATATGTGCTATGGTTTGAATATGTCCCCTCAAATGCAGTTGTTGCCAAGGTGATCTATATAGTATTAACAGGTGGGACCTTTTTTTTTTTTTTGAGGCAGAGTCTCACTATGTTGCCCTTGCTAGAGTGCTGTGGCATCATAGTTCACAGCAACCTCAAACTCTTGGGCTTAAGTGATTCTCTTGCCTCAGCCTCCTAAGAAGCTGGGACTGCAGGCACCTGCCTCAATGCCCGACTATATTTTGTTGCAGTTGACATTGTCGTTTGGCAGGCCCAGGCTGGGTTTGAACCCGCCTACCTCATGGTGTATGTGGCTGACACCCTAACCACAGAGCTACAGGCACCTAGCAAACAGGTGGGACCTTTGAGGTAATTAGGCCATGGAGGTTGCTCCCTCTTTAATGAATTAAGGCCCTTATAAAGGAGGGCCATGCAGCATTGGCTGGCTGGCTTTCTTATTCTTTTGCTTCTCTGTTATGTGAGACACAGTGGTTCTTCCCTCCAAAGGATGTAGCCCTCACCAGATACTACAAGTATGAGTACCTTGATCTTGGAGTTCTTGACACCCAGAACTGTGAGAAATTAACTTATTTTAATTCTAAATTGTTCATTTGCAGACATTCTGTTATGCAGGGTGTACATAAAGTTTGTGTGCAATTGTTTAAATTGCAGTGGCACAAATGGATTAAGGCACCATGGAAATTGGAAAGCACTAAATTTTTGTGTTTTTCCATCCTAAGAAGTGGTTTATAACATTTACCAACATGGTATTAAGTATGAAAGTAGTGTCCAAGCTAAGCTGGACAAACTCTAAAATACAGTGGACTAAAATTTATTTTGATTATGGTTAAGTCCAGAGATAGCCAGAGGGTCCAGGGCATAGAGATGACTGTTCCATAATCTTATTTCCAGGTATTAGGAGTCAGTACTGATGTCCAATGCTGTACCCAGCTAACTGCTGCAGTAGATGCCACCTCTCAGCCAGTATAATAGGGGAATGAAGGTATCTAGGCCAAGTGGTTTGTCTTCAAATAAATGACCCAGGTAGGGCACACATTCCTCCACATTGACCTAGTCCTAGCTATGTGGCCACACCTCGCTGTAGTGAGAGTTTCGTTATATGGCTATGGAGCCTCCTAACACATTGGAGTGTTCTGTTATTGTTGGTAATAATGAGTACCAGGAGATAAATAGAAGGCTCTGCCACAGTCAAGCCCCTTGGCACACTAATAATGATACAGTCCCTTCGATAGGCAGACTATATCCATCCTTCTCCAGGGGGGTGCAAAGTCCAATGAGTAGTTACTGCAGATAAGTTATAGCCTTGCATCTTTAAAGATGTGCTGTCTTCTCAGTTTGGTCCATTTACAACTTCTTAAATATGGACTTATAAACCAAAATATGCCATTTCCCCCTCCCCCCTAGCATTTACAGTGGTTTAGGAGGAACAGGATTACTTCTACAAAAACTCCCACAGAGGAAGAATGAAGAGTGTGTTCCCAATCAAATCCTGTAAGGTAGGAATTGCACAGACTCACTCTCCTGGTATCCTGATAATAGAATTAAATGCTTAATCAGATTCTAAAAAGCAAATCCTTTGGCAGTATATTCTGATGGCACCTCCCTGTACCTTTTAGACAATTATTTCTTGTCTATCCTGCACAGCCTCATTTAAAGTGGTCACTAGGGGAGCTTTCCTCTGTGGGGTCGATATGGCACTCACTGTGTACATTCTCCAGGGAAGGTTTGGGGGCCTAGAGTTGTCCTTGGAATCTTTAAATTATATACAGTAGAATTTTCATAGTTGACCACGTCCCTACATTGGCCACCTCCTTTTGTTGACCTAATCTTCATAGACTGGACATGTACCACATGTACTCAATGGTAGCTCCTCCTTTTGAGCATTTCTGTATGTTGACCACTTTGTTACCATCCCATAGGTGGCCAACTTACAGAGATTCTACTAGAGATAGATATGTGTGTGTGTGTATATATATACATAAAAATGTATATATGTGTATATAATGTGTGTATATATATATATATTTGAAGGCAAGATTTGTGGTTTCCGTGGCAATATAATTACCTCGAAATTTTAGTAGGCAAAACTTCTGCTTCTGGCTGTGATGGAGAGAGCATGTAGCAAAACCATACTTCTACTGGGGAAGAACTAGGTAAAATGTAATTTACCTTTTTAAAGGCACTGGGATCTGTTGGGGAGTGAACCCAACATTTTACAGTCTTTTCCCTTCTGGGCATGGATGGTGAGAAGTAGATGTGGAGAAACCAGTGGAATGTGGATTGTGGGGCTGGAGAGAAACAGTAGAATTCCAGAGGTGCCAGGATTTGAGGGGGTATGAGCTCCCCAAGAGGAGGAAAGCACATAAAGGTGAAGCTGATGCTTGGAATGTTTTCTTCTCACTGAATTTTCCAAAATCTTAAGCAGTTCAGGTAAACCTATTGGACAGGTCGGCCATGAAGTTAGTGTGCAATTTGAATAGTTGTAACTTTATGGCCGCCCTGTGTGATGAGCAGAAAGGAGAAGAAAAATCAATCTAAATGCCAGGGGCTAATCCATCACTATTAACTAGGAAATGAAAAAAGAAGTAGAGAGAAGTCCTGACCAAAAATAGGCAGCATTTTTCACTGGCTATATGACAGCATGGCAAGATCACAAATGCCCCACCCAAAGTGTTAGAAAAAGCCAGTATTGGTGAGGGGAAAAGTGAAAAATTTTAAGTTTCATTAGTTTCACAGTTAATATCAAGGCACGCTCAGATTTCCAGGAAATGAGTTAAATGGATTATGGGTTTACCAGGCAAGTGCAGCAAGGTAAGATGACAAAGAATTGGGGAACGGAAGTCATGCTTGACTTTGCACACCAAGCTGGGCAAACGTCAGATGAGATAGCAAGATGGTTCTTGGCAGAAGGAAAGATCAAGGACTGAGGTCCAGGAATTAGAGAACTGTTGGTGTCAGGGTCCTCAGAGAATGGGATAGAATTCAGAATGATGAAAGAGAGAGTGTTGTAGGAAGTCAGATGTATGGCGACATTGGCTTTCTAGGTGATACAAAGCTCTAGGGCAGTGATTTTCAACCAGTGTGCTGAGAAAAATTTTAAAGATCATTAATTTTTTTTTTTTTTTTTTTTGTGACAGAATCTCACTTTATTGCCCTGGGAAGAGTGTTGTGGTGTCACAGCTTGCAGCAACCTCCAACTCATGGGCTTAGGTGATTCTCTTGCCTTAGCCTCCCGAATAGCTGGGACTACAGGAGCCCGCCACAACACCTGGCTATTTTTTTGTTGCAGTTTGGCTGGTGTTTGAGCCCGCCACCCTCGGTATATGGGGCCAGTGCCCACAGAGCCACAGGCGCCACCCTAAAGATCATTGATTATTTAATTATTTTTGGAAGATATTCAAAGCACAGTAAGTGAATTTTTTTTTTGAGACAGAGTCTTACTTTGCCACCCTTGGTAGAGTGCACTGGTGTCATAGCTCATAGCAACCTCAAACTCTTGGGCTCAAGTAATCCTCTTGCCTCAGGCTCCCAAGTAGGTGGGACCTCTTGCCTCCCTAGCCTGCCACAAGGTCTGGCTATTTTTCCAAACAAGGTCTCACTCTGGCTTAGGGTGGTCTCGAACCCATGAACTCAGGCAATCAACTGGCCTCGGTCTCCCAAGTGCTAGGATTACAAGTGTGAGCCACTCTGCCCAGCTACTCTTTTTATTTTTTGATCAACACAACTGAAGTGTGCTGGGAGATAAAGAAGGTTGAAAAACACCCCTCTAGGGTATGATCTCAGGGATAAGAGCCTGAGAGAGTAGTAGGGTTGCAGGCCTTTTTCAAAAAGTTTTATTCTGACATAATTTCAAATTTACATGAAGTCATGAAAACAAAATTTATATGGAAACAAAATTTCCATATATCTTCCCTCAAAGTTCTCCACATGTTTACCACATCTAGCTATTTTTTGCGTGCATAGGTGTGCTTGTATGTGCGTACGTGTGTATTTTTTCCCCTTGACCATTTGAGAATAAATTTAGGGCATAATGACCTTTTAGTGTAAAACATTTCAATATATGTTTCCTAAAACCAAGGACATTCTTATATAACCACTGTGCAATTATCAAAGCCAGAACATTAATAATGAGACATTATTATCATGTACAGAGCTATCCAAATGTCCACTGTTTTCACAATTATGGCCTTGATGACAAATGAAAAAAGACCTGTTTTAGGAGCTAATCCAGGATGTTGCATTACATTCTGTTTTCATATCCCTTGATGTCTAGAGCAGTTCTTTTTTTTTTTTTGTAGAGACAGAGTCTCACTTTATTGCTGTTGGTAGAGTGCTGTGGTGTCACAGGTCACAGCAACCTCCAACTCCTGGGCTTAAGCGATTCTCTTGCCTCAGCCTCCGAAGTAGCTGGGACTACAGGTGCCCGCCACAACGCCCGGCTATCTAGATCAGTTCTTAACTTCTTTTGTAATGTATAGGACTTTTATAATAGTTTATAGAATGTCCCTCAATTTCGGGTTGT
Source organism: Galagoides demidoff (assembly GCA_963574575.1). Lineage (NCBI taxonomy): Eukaryota > Metazoa > Chordata > Mammalia > Primates > Galagidae > Galagoides > Galagoides demidoff. The sequence goes on from CAUYQV010066235.1 coordinate 11,482, forward strand.
CTGGTATTTTAAAATGAGTAGCTCCAGGTTGTGCATCTTTGGCTGGAATTCTGTGCAGTGATGCTGCGTTCTTACTGAATCCAATCAAGAAATGTGGTATCTATCCACCCACTTATGCAGATCATTTGGTTAATGTGGTACCAGCCATGTTGTTAAGTTGTTATTTATCAGAGATAACCAACAGTGTTTTGTTGGGAGACTGTTTAACTAGCCTGTCTCTTAGCACATTCTTATTAGTTTTAGCATCCCTTTAATAACTTTTGTCCCAAGGGATTATTAATATGCTGGTGGCAGAAACCAGTTTTTTTCTAATTCTATTAGTTCTTCTATGAGTTGACATTCTTAGGTGAGCTGGAACTCAACCGTTCCCACTGTCCATTCTGTCTGATGTGGTTGTAGGAATACACGTTTTTCCTCTGGTTAGTATGTGTTACTCTTTTACATTGGTTTCTTTTCAGATTGTTCTGTCTTCATGCTTTAAGTGTGACCATTTCCTCCAGAAAGTTTGCTCCTACGTTAGCCTGTGGTTAGGAGGTGTCCTTTGGTTTATGAGCTGCTTTGACCTCTTGACGGTGCTGGCTTAGAAGAGACTCCTGGTTGTACTTCCCTACCTGATGTTGCAAGTGTCAGCATTTACGCTGGAAGTTGGCTCTGGTCATTGCCAGGTGACTTTCCCCTTGCCAGCTCTCTTCTTGCTCACTTTCCTGATGCTCAGACCCTGAGCCCCTGACCTTGCTGTCTTGTTTCTAAGATTTCTCTTTGATTTAAGATACACTTTTTTCCTCTCTAGGAAGATGATTTTACAGTTGGCTTGTAAATTCTGAAATTCTGAGCTGTTTCCTATAACACAAGTATATTGATACGTTCTCTTTGTATCTTTCAGACTTACAAGTATCCTGTTCCCTTGACTGGTTTTTTGTCAGAATTAGAGCCCTGTCAGTTGGGGATTGGTATGTACTTCCCGATGAGGTGTTTTTGGGATTCGGATGTACCGTAACCGATGTGGAGCAAGACTTTTATTATTTTTTGTACCCTACAAATGACTGTGGCATCATTTCCGAGGTAAGAGCAATTGCCATCTGTTTTAGTAGAGTTACTTAGGCACACTTTAGCAGGCTCAGCAACCAGCTGCCTCAGATGGCCCTTGTAGCAAAGCTAATCTGATTTTTATAAGGTATTTTTTTTTCCCCAGCACATTCAGATTCAGATATAGATAACAGCTTCTTGTCAGTCAATGAATTATACCTCGTAAGCAAATAGAGCTCTAGGATAGGGGTGGGCAAACTTTTTCTGTAAATGAATCTGCAGTACAGTCATGTGTTATTCAATGACGGGGAAACATTCTGAGAAATGCATCATTAAGAGATTTCTTCACTGTGTCAACATCACACAATGTATGGCGTGGCGTCCTCACACCGCCCTAGACGATGTAGCCTACTGTGCACTGGGGCTGTGTGGTATAGCCTATCAGTCTTAGGCTATAAGCCTGTGTGCATATTACAGTACTGGATACTACAGGCAACTGTAACACAATGGTAAGTATCTGTGTATCTAAACATGTCTAAACACAGAAAAGGCACAGTAAAAATATTGCTGAAAAGATTAGGAAAAAAGCCCATCTGAATGGGCAGCTCCATTTACTGCCATCATATATATGCGATGTGTTGGTCAGAATGATTCATGGCATAGGACTGTGTGTATTTTAGGTTTGGTAGATCATACGGTCTCTGTTGCAACTATTTCACTGCACCCTGGTCCGTGGAAACAGACATGTGTAGTATATTCACAAATGAGCATGACCGTGTGTATTGTCATAAACTTTATTTGTAATTGTTTCTTTCCCAAAATAGACAGTGGGCTGGATTTGGCTTGTGGGGTTCTAGTTTGCTGACCCTTGCTCCTGGGGATGCTGAGTTAAACACAAAACTTTCTCCAAATGTGTCGACAGTTCAGTGGGGAATATAGTTTTTATTTCTTTATTAATTTACAACAAGACAGGTCATCTAGTAATTTTCAATTAAATTTAATCCTTAAAATGGTAGAAGTCCATTTTCCACTAGAGAAAAAAAAAAGAAACACTATATGTATCCTTCTTTAATAAGTAACATACTTTATCCAATTTGTTCTTTCCTTGAGTTTATGTTCATCTTCTCAGGGGTTGGAGAGCAAAAACTATAGTTTACAGCAGTGGTTCTCAACCTTCCTAATGCCGCAGCCCTTTAATACAGTCTCTGTGGGTCACAACCCACAGGTTGAGAACCACTAGTGTACAGGATTCTTATATCATCCTCATATAAGGTTCTCCAAATATGAATTCATACTTGTCAAACTCTGAAGTCCAGTTGAGATGGAGAAATTTATTTTTTAAAATCAGGCTTTCCACTGTTTATTTTTTTTAATATAAAAATCAGAAGTTAACAAATGCTTTTCCCTAAAACTTAATCTTCTGCTTTCTCCTGAGTAAAATATGAGAGATATTATTGATTTCAGAAGTCAAGGGTTTTCTTCTTTTTAGGCAACAAGAACATGGAGATGCTACATGAACATTAAACTGAACCTGTTTCTGAGTAGGGGTAGCAAAGAAGTTTACTATTTATTTGTTTTTTGTCTAACACTCTAGAATTAGTGTACCCTCTGAGAAGAAAATACAAAAAATACATTAGAGCAACTAAGCAAAGACAATCTAGGGCCCATTACTGCATGGAAACTATTTCCGTGAATGTGCTTTGAAAAGCATTTCATCAGCCATTGACTGTCTTTATTAAATCCTGATAGTGAATATTATTTATATTGACTTTTTATATGCCAATACGTTTGTGAACTTTTTGTTAAATAATACAATGCTGTGAATCTGGCATCGTCTCATTTTTTTTTTTAAAGAGAAGAAATTATGTGTTTTAGAAAGAGAAATAGTAAGATGTTTAGGGAAAACACAGAATTTAAACACAGATAAACCTAATCATAAAAAATGGCTTCAGTGCTTTTAAAATAGTGGTCTTTGAAGAATTAGGTTGTATCTTGGAAGCAATAAATTCAGATTCAGTTAAAACTTCCTGGGGCTCCAGTGTTATATGCAGTGCTCATTTATTTTTAAAACTAGACTTTATACATGTAGTAGATGTGCCCTTCTGTTTACCTTTGTCTAAATTTGGTCTTCTTAGGGACTTTGTACACTTTTCAGACTTCTCTAAAAATTTTAGTATCATAATTGAGAAATTGACTTAAAACTTATTTTGTCCACTCAGGTTTTAAATGGGAACATCGTTTTTAGGTCTGTGTTATTATTTATTTCAAGAACATTGCCGACACAAAGGCAAGCATTCCAGCACGTCTCATGCACTGTTCAGCAAGACAAATCTTCATTCCAACCTTCAACTTCATATATTGACCCAAGGTACTTGTGTTCAGATAATATTCAAAAATGTCCTCCTGGGAACGTCTCTTTAAAGATGTTGGTTTCTGTTTTAAAATATGCTATAATAAATTTTCACTGGAGCTTCAACCACCTGTTTTCCAAACACCATTTTGACAGTAAGAGATGAAGGGACAGGTTCTTGGACACCAAACCCTGACTGGGACTTCATGCCTTTCAAGTCTGCATTCTGTATCGTTTAGTAGAATAAAAACATATCTCTGCAAATATGAGATGTCCACCATCCACACACAAATGGAAAGATCATTATGCATCAATTCTTTTAATATACTATTGTTGTCAGGATCAATTTTGGAACTTCTATTACTTCCTACATACCATATTTTCTCTAACAAAGACTTACATGGTCACATTAGAATTTACAACTAGGTCTGCAAGAAGAAAAGTTTTTGAGGATGAATTTTACTGGCTCTTGAAGACAGTTGTTTTATGTGCCTTCAGGATCATAAAATGGAACTTGTAGAGTATTTGATAGCTTTGGTAAACAAGTCTTCCGATAGGTCTAATTATCTCAAGTTTTAGTATATACCTACCTTTGTTCTAATCAAATTATAATAAATCTCCCTGGGCGTGGTGGCTCACACTTGTCATCTTAGCACTCTGAAAGGCCGAGGCAGGTGGATTACTTGAGCTCACAGGTTCCAGACCAGTGTGAGCAAGAGCAAGACCCCATCTCTAAAAATAGCTGGATGTTGTGGCAGGTACCTGTGGGAGGTACCCAGCTACGTGGGAGGCTGAGACAAGAGAATCCCTTAAGCCCAAGAGTTTGAGATTGCTGTGAGCTGTGATCTCACAGCAATCGTTCTACTGAGAGCGATTTCTTTTTCATAAAAAGAAAAATTAAAATACATCTCATGTGTCTGAGAGGGTGTTATTAAAGCAACTTTTCCGTAAGTGTTTTTGGATCTAAATTCTATGCTTATTGTGGTGTCTGAATAGCAATAGGTCATAGTGGCTCTCTCACTTGAAAATCGAAAAAAGTCTTGTGTTAAATTGGAAAAGCAACAATAGTGGAGCCTCTGATGTAACAGGTGGGCCTAAACAGATGTTTAAACACATCTTTTTTTTTTTTTTCCATTTTTTTTTCTTGCCTCTTTAGTCAGGCCCTACTGCTATGTCCTCCATTTTTCAATGAGTACTGGATGGACAAATTCAAGGGCTCAGAATCTTCTTCTGGAACATAAAACACACTCTTCTTCTCCATCCATCGAGATCAGTGAAGTCAAGGTACTGTGAATGTCAGTTTCCTCAGCGTTCAAGTGTGCTCTGTGATGGAAAGCAGCTAGTTCTTCAGGAAAGCTCATACATCTCTGAGGACATGCCATCTATTCACCAGCATTCGATTCAGAAATGGAAGTTTTGTGCATTAGTGTCACGTTTGCTAGTGACTTGGTCTAGCAAGTCATAGTGACACGGGTGGGACTTCTTATTTGGTAGGGGTTTCTTAGGCGTCATGTAGTAGATGAGGACTGTCACCTTAGGGCTGATGTGAAATATGCTAATTTCAACCTTCATAGAAATCTATACACTATCAAGAACTATTATACTGTTCATATCAACGCTAAAGATTACTAGACAATCAATGGAGATGTGAAGTCAGCATTTTCTTAATTAGAGATGAGAATTATCATGGGATTTTCTTAGCAGTAAAAGGGAAGTAATGAGAATTTCCTTATAGGAGTAAGACATTGGGATGCAGTATCACTGAGGGAAAGGGACTTACTTGGTTTAAAGAGATTACTTTGAAAACCAGAATTTGAAACGAAACCATTTCTAGGAAATTGAGTGTTGTCTGCATTTTGATACACAGTACTCAGATGCAAAGAAAATGCTCACATATAAAATTTAAGCATTTATAGCACTCATTGTCCTTTTGTGGGCTAGACTCAAGGCTCTGGGTCATTTTCTCCCCTCCTTTCTGTTTCAATAAAGTTTTTTTTTTTTTCAACTAGATAACCCATCATTATAATATAAAAGCTACTTATTTACTCTTTTTTTTCTTATAGGAAGTGTCTAACATTACATCATAACATATCCTATGCCTCATTTTCTCTTCAATAGAAAATAGAAGTGGGCTGTATAAAGTGATATATGGAGCGGCTGCAGCTGCCTGAGGACCGAGAAGCAATGTGCCTAAGTCATCGCTGTCTTCTGAAGATGGCGGAGTTCAGCGGTCTTACTGATACCCTGTGTTTTTAAATATTTTTATTAATCTGCAATTTTAATAAAGTAGACATTTTCCTTTTTATGATTTCTTTTGAGCATTTTTAATTATACCAGAATTAAATTCAACAAATACTTTTTCTTCTGCTAATGGGAATTCACACTCATCGTTCTTATTTGGTTAGGCATTTCTCTTTGCCTCAATTTCCTTGATAACACGAGGATAACAGTGCCTGCTTGTGTTAAGGTTAACTACCAGGCTTAACTATGAGACAGAGTTAGATTCTAGATCATTGTCTGGAGCTGGTTTTAGATGCTTATTTCCCTCCTGGATGTAACTTGGAGTTGGTGGTGAAGTCTGGTTCTTAGATTTGCTGCAGGTGTAGGGAGTGGTTTTATTGTTTATCGGAGTGGCTTTGAAGAATGCCAAGAAGTGTTTAGCTTTAGGCAGCTGTCATTCTCCTCCTAGAATCTGAAAGTCTGCTTTCTTAAAATGTATTTATTTATAAAATTTCTAACTAAATTTTTTATGCCAGGCACTATAAATATAAACAATATAATATAAAATAATCTCCATGTCACCAGAGATAAATCACATAGCAAAATATCAACAATAGCCTTAACATAGTTAATATTATATATCATATCAAGTGCTTTGGATTTTTACTACTGTTGGTCACACACATATGTTCTTCTGCATGGCAATAATAGTCTCTTTTGCAACCTCGGTATTCCTTATTCAACAAGGAAAAAACCTGATTTGGACCTTCACTCTTTTCCCCTTAATCCAAACAACAGATGAGTTTTGTTTCTTTTTTTTATTGTTGGGGATTCATTGAGGGTACAAAGAACCAGGTTATAATGATTGCATTTGTTAGGTAAAGTCCCTAGTATAATTGTGCCCTGTCCCCAAAAGGTGTGTCACACACTGTAACCCCCCAATCCCCTCCTTCCTTCCCTCTCTCTGTTCTTCCTTTCCCGCACTTCTCTCCCTCCTTCCCTCTCTCAACAACAGATTAGTTTTAAGGATTTAGATGAAAAATCTCATTTCATCCCAAACAAATCCTAAGCCATCTCTTTTCCCCACAGTCACACAAACACAATGAGATTTCTAAGCTGTGGGAGCTCAGTCTGCTGGAGGTGGGGAGGGTGCTTGTGGATACAGCGGTGGGGCAGGACATAGGATTAGTGTTTGGCCCTGGCATCATTAATTTACATGGTGATTATAATGATTTACATGTTAATGAACTCATATATCAAACTGTAATTCTTTTATCCCAGCTGTGCATTAAGGACATTTTTCACCAAAGAAAATACACCCTCAATGTTAAATACCTATATACTCATCATAGTCTTTTAAACTTAAAGTGTATTGATACTTTGGTTAGTAAGGAACAGCTATGAAAATTTTCATCAAGTATAAATAAATCTTACAATTTTGTAACTTCTCTTAAGCCCTGCAGTTATCCCATTATCTGGGGGTTTAAAACTACGATTTATGTTTTTCATAATTCAGGCTGGCTGGACTTCTTCTCTGCTGGTTTCTTGTAAGCTCTGAATAGCTGTGTCTAGCTGGAGGATTGGTTGGAATGGAAAGCCCAAGATGGTCTCACATGTCAGACAGCTAGCACTGGGAACCTCTGTTCTTCTGAACTTTCTCATTCTCCCATTAGCTCAGTTGGCTTCATTACATGGGTCATTATCAAAGTTTTGATGTACATGAAAATCAAGCAACATAAATTCTGTGCAGATAGAAACAAATGAAGACCTTCTAGCAACACAGATAAGCTGAGCAAATTTGAAACTTGTGAATCAGGATGCTGTTGACTGTGTTTCTTGAATATGAAATAATGGACCATAACATAGTCTGTCTCAAAACTTTTGCAGTGACCTACATCCATGGTAATCTCTGGTTAGCCTTCTGGTGGGGTGAAGGCAGAGCTAGGAGATTCATCGAAGCTTCTTCCCTTCTGGTCATACACCATTACCACTGCATTCTATTGGTCAAAGCAAATCCCAAGGCCATCTCACATTCAAGCGAGTAGAGAAATAGACTTCACCTCTGCATAGGAGTGGCAAAGTCCCACAGCAAAGAGATTTGCATACTGGTATGAGAAGAACATGGTTAACAATCACACAGGGAAGAAAGACTTGGGGATTATATCACTACAAAATCTTCAGTCAGCTGAGCATTTTAAAAGTTATGTGTGTTGATGTAGTTTACATTATGTATTTTATTTAAATATGTAAAATACTACCTCAGTTTTAAGTACAATTTGCCAACATTTGGAAAAAAAACCCAGGAAGACCCTTGCCAAAGCAGAACTTCAGTTAGTTTTGTATTTATTAATCTGAAAGAAATGTGAAATATGGTATTATAGTTGAGTGACTGTAAGAACATTTCAATGTAATTGTCTGTGACAAAGACATTTACCCACCATGACTTATGCAACTCATCTATCATAGTCCTTTCCAGGGATGCAAGCTAAATAAGTGCCACCACTGGTCAAAGAGCTGTGAGGTAAAGTGCTGTGAGGCACTTCCTGGCTGAAGCATAAGGGAGTGAGTGTAGGAAAGTTGAGCCTTCATTTGATTGGGGCCCTGAGTGACTGTATGGAGGAGAGCCCTTAATATGTAGCATGAACAAGAAATATTCTTTAAATCACTGAAATATGGGGCTTAAAATTTCCTGTTGTGTATGAATGGATTAACAAACTGTGGTATATGTATACCACAGAATACTATGCAGCCTTATAGAGATGGAAACTTCAGGGCAGCACCTGTGGCTCAGTGAGTAGGGCGCCAGTGTACCAAGGACAATGGGTTCAAACCTGGCCCTGGCCAAACTGTAACAAAAACATAGCTGGGTTTTGTGGTGGGTGCCTGTAGTCCCAGTTACTTGGGAGGCTGAGGCAAGAGAATAGCCTAAGCCCAAGAGGTAGAGGTTGCTGTGAGCTATAATGCCATGGCACTGAGGACATCAAAGTAAGACTCTATCTCTAAAAAAAAAAAAAAGATGGAAAGTTTACATCATTTATATTAACCTGGCTGAGCTGAAGAACACTCTCCATATTAAAGAATGATAAGAATGGGAAAGCGAGTATTCTACATACTCAATACCAGTATGAAACCAGTAGACGAACTACTACGAGCCCACACAGAATAAAAACACAATTAAGTTCAAGTAGGGGGGAAGGGAGAGGGGAAAAGGGAGAGGGAAAAGGATTGGTGTGCTCTCACCTAATGGGCACAGTGTAAGGCTATACAGTACACCTCCCGGATGAAGGGCTCAACTACAACTTGGACTCTACCTAACAAAAACAATGTAACCTAAACGTTTGTGAACTCATATTAATCTGAAATAAAAAAAAAAATTCCTGTGCAAAAATTAGCCAGTCCAGACTTCAATGTATCTTTAATAACCCTTAGGCACCTAAAACAAAGGATTATTAAAGTTACTTCAGACTTGTAAGGACCTTTAGGATTTACAATCTCACAAAAGGTTAAATTACTCATTATATAGAAGTAATTGGAGATTTATAAGTACAGGGAAAGCTGTGGCTTTGGAGAGAAAAATGAAAGATTCAGGATATTGATTTGACAAATGACTAGATATGTAATTCGTTGACTTGAATAGCATTTTCTGTCCTTGACAGCCACAGAAAATTGGTGGTTCAGGTGGGAAAGACTCCTCTCTCTCTCTCTCTTTCTCCTTTTCTCTCTCTCTCTCTGTCACATATATATATATATATAATAGAATGTTTAGAATGAGGTTATTGTTCAACATCTAGATTTTCTGGAAACACTTAAAATATCAGGATAAGGAAGAGTACATAAATAAGTCATTCAAATTACTTTTAATCTATAGGTAAGGTGGTGTCTCTCTGTAGCTGCTTTCTTGAAAGGCTGAAGATGTAGGAGATTAGGAGGAGAGAGCTCTACATTGGCAGTCCCTAACCAACCTTTTCAAAGGCTTTTGAAATGTGGTGAAGTTCATAGCTTTCTTTTTTACCAACCCTAATTTTCATGTCAATTCTTCACAAATTACTTGGTTATGAGAAATCATTTATTAGATTTTAGTTAATGTTTTTCTCTTACCGTGGGTTGCAATTAAACATAGATTAGACTTTGGGATTATCTAAACTCACAGAGGTGTCCAACCTTTTTTTCTTCTCTACCACACGTTGGGCAAAGAATTGTCTTGGGCCACGCATTAAACACACAAACACTAATGAAAGCTGATGAGCAAAGGAAAAAAAAGGTCCATGCATAATTTTCATCATATCTGCCACCACATATAAGAAAAAAGTCCTCACATAATCATACGTAGCCTACAGGCCACAGGCTAGATATTCTTGGAAGAAATAAATACCCAGTTTCTGCCTGAAAACACTGTCAATCTGTTATGGGTGATTTCTGTGTTTTTGGCTTATCATATACTTAATAGGCCCTCACTTTTTGAATAGATACTAGAAAAACAAAACCTTTTACATTGTCTGAATTGGTATAAAAATAAGAGGTATTTTCTATCTACTTTTTTTGGCCTATAGCTATTCTCTTGCTGTTCTCTGTAAGACAATTTTTCAAATAGTTCTGCATTAAGATTTTGATTTTAGTACCTTTTAGTCAATGTGGCAATATGCACAGCAAAGACAACAGTGTCTGAGTGATTTAACATAGTCAGGCCTACATTAATTTTATCTTTTCTTTACTTTCACCTCTATAATTATTCCATGAAGCTTTTTTTTCAGTGAGTACAGGGACACTGGCAAGTCTCCTTCAATGAGTGAGCAATCAATTGATGGGGTAGAATGGTGATCAGGGCTCTGTAATATCAGCCGCTTAAAGATTTTCCCCTCACACTAGGCAAATGATTTATACCTAGCATGAATTTTAGGACTCAGTAAATGGAAGGAGTGCCTCCAATATATACTTCAATTGTCTTTATTAATGTCACTCTCAAAACTGATATGCATGTGATTTTACATTAGCCGTAGAATCGCTATCAATTTCATTGAGGTTCTTGTAAGATCTGTAGCATTCTGATAGGCTTCATATTCAAAAATGTCACTCAATCCAAAATTGCTTAACTTTTGTGCAGTAACACTTTTGCTAATTCAAATGAAGACGTGATTTCTTAGTTTTTAAAAATTTCAGCCTTCCTCTACCCCCCCCCCAGGAAATCCTCCTCCAATAGTGATGCTGCTCTTTTGTAATCAAAGGTCATCACTATGGCCTGGGGGCTTGTTAGAAAAAAATGATGAATCTCAAGCTCACTGCAAGACTTACTCCATCAGCATCTGTACTTTTTAATAGGATACTCATATGTTTCATATGCACAGTAAAGTCTATGTTAAAAAAGTAAATTGAAGACAAGTGAGCCTTTCCATTTACTTTGATCTAAAGGCTAAAGCCAAGATTCTGCTCTCATAAGTGGAAAGAATTATAGGTGTGCTATGGTGGTCTCTTTTTCCCATCTCATTTCCCCAGGTGTTGAAGTGTTTGCAGAATTTTCAATCCAACACATCCTCTCATGTCGATGTGGACAAGCTGGGACAAAAGAAAAAAATAGCCCAAATAAGCTTCAGTTCCAACTCCAAGTCACTTAAATAATGTTTATGTGATGTTTTCCTTTGATCTAAGCAAAGTGGGTAGCTATTAGCAAAACATTTTCCACTTCTGGTAAACTCTCCTGTTTGGTAATTTAAAAAAATCATTTATTTTCTCTTAGCCATGATACAAAGCTATAAGAAGGCCAAGTGTAAGAACAGACGAAGATGTTTGGGTTTTCTGGCTCCTGGCCACCATGAGCTGAATAAAGGATGTTGCACCTGCCCTCCACATCTGAGTTTCTCTCTGGTCTGTCTGAACTAGAACACTGGCATTACACCAAGCTATGTGGATATAGACTACGTGTATGCATCCTGTTCCACAACCCAGCTAAGTTTCCAGCTGACAGTCTCTACCATCAGCCACGGTGAATCCATGTCCAGAAATCCAGAATGCCTCCCTGTTATCTTTGAAGGAAACACTAGTCATCAGCATCTCCAGGGCAGATGGTGCTGAATATCTGACTCAGGATAATTATAAGGATGATAGAGCTGCCAGATGGGGAATGCACAGCTTTGGCCAAAGTGCTGAGAGGGAAAGAATGCGACAAATTAGAGCTTGGATGAAGCCAATCAGATATATAAGCCTGAAAATCTTGAACCACTTGAGTTAGCTATAACTTCCAGGCAATAGGAGCCTTCAGCTCCACCTTTCTAGAAGAGAGCAGAGTCTAAAAACATTTACCTGAGGCAGGATCTTTTAAAGATGAAACTTAGTTCCTGAAAGACTGTTCTACTTTTGTCACCCCTTGGTGTCCTCTGGCTGATAACAAGGGTCATACATCAGTACAGCCCAAGAGGGTAAATACAGTTTTGGGGGAATTGTTTATAGACTGCAAAAATTGAATATATAAATGCTCATTAATAATTATATGAGGTTTTTTTTCATAGCATAGCGTGCTATGCTATCATAAGAGAGGATGTGGTAGAAATAAAGACAATGATATGAAAAGTTCTCCAAGACATTTTATATAAAAAAGTACAAATTCCATTTGTGTCATAAAAATTTAAATACATTGCATTCATGAACAAAAAGAAAAATATAAAAAAATTCCAGGAAGTTCCCATAATAAAATATCAATTATTGTTAGAGAAGAAAGGCAAAACATATAAAAATTATTGGAGAAGTAGAAATTTCTGTTATTTTATATACATGTACATAAAAAAAGTGACCACACAAGGTTTCTGATGATCATAGATAACACATTTTTGCTTGTTCTTTGCTATATCAATGCAAAATCCTGTAAATTCCTACAGCTGTTTGATGATAGTCAATTATCCTACAAAATGAAGCAATCTATGAGACATGTGATTTCTAAAAATAACTTACTGAATTCTTGTTTTGGTGATTTTTTTTGAAGGTAGATGTCTGTCTAAATGTGAAGCCAAGTCTATTTTATCCTCCCTATAACTGTCTTTCCTCAAAATTTTATATTACTAGGTTTTTTTTGTTTAGAGACAGAGTCTCACTTTGTCACCCTCGGTAGAGTGCCAAGGTGTCACAGCTCACAGCAACCTCCAACTCTTGGGCTTGGGTGATTCTCTTGCCTCAACCTCTCGAGTAACTGGGACTATAGGCGCCTGCCACAATGCCTGGCTTTTTTTGTTGCAGTTTGGCTGGGGCCGGGTTTGAACCCACCATGCTTGGTATATGGGGCTGGCACCCTACCCACTGAGCCACAGGCGCCGCCCCATATTACTAGGTTTTATTGGATAAAAATGCTCTTGGAGAACTTCTCTTCAGTTCCCTGTAGATGAATAGTTATGCCAGAATGGTTTGGGGGAAAGCAACATTAAACCAGAGAGTAGTGTTTTTCCAGAGCTCAGACTACAACTGCGTGGATTTGTTTACCTGAATGAGAATCTCCTGGAGTTTGTTAAAGGATCATATAATGTCTTAGCCTTACTGGGTCAGCATAGTTCCCCAGGAGGCCAGGGCATTAGTGATTTCTACAAGCCATGGTGGTTAAAATGCACAATGTCATCAATCAATTCATGAATAATTCTTCTGTCTTACCCTCTTGGAGAGCCGCAAATCATCTTACAAATCCCTGTTCTTAACAGTCCAGTTGACACAGAACAAGTATTACATAAGACATAATTTTAGACAGACACATCTGGGGGTGGGATGTAGTCTAGAACCACCTTGTACATACCGCCCTGAAATTCTGAATCATTATCATTATAATTGTTTCAGCCTTGAAGCAGAAAGGCCAATTGTGCTGAGAACTTGGGCAGCGCTTCCAGAATGATGAGTATCTCTTGCAGCTGAGGAGATAAGAGGTATATAAACAACTGGGGCAGCTGAATTCACTTGCTTTCCTGTTTTCCTGTGGTACAGTGGGCTGGCTTCTGCAGCCATGAAAGTCTCTGGCGTGTTGGTAGGGCTCTTCACGCTCTGGGTATTGGTGCGTGGTCATGAGGATGGTAAGGAAAAGGCAATTCTGGACGTGGCGTGCTGCTTTCTTACATACTGCTGACTTAGTGAGTTTTCATTTTGTCATCTGATGAGCATCTGCTAATAGCACCGATTTCCACTCGGATATGCAGTTTTATCCAGGCATCTCACTTTCACACATACATTCAAATTCTTGATAAGGCAACCTCAAAATGCTGCTATTCTTGAGCAAGTTGATAGACAATGAGACTCTGTATCTACTAAAAATGGAGATTCTAGCCAGGCATTGTGGCGGGCATCTGTAGTCCCAGCTACTCAGGAGACTGAGGCAAGAGCTATGAGCTATGATGCCATGGCAGCACTCTGCCCAGCGTGACAGAGTGAGACTGTCTCAAAAAAAAAAAAAAAAAAACCAGCAACAACAAAAAACAAACCCTGCTGTTTTTTCCTCTTTATTTGAAAACATTTTGAGGTTCTCATTTCTTTTGTCTGGAGATATGCTTGTCACTTTGCAGAGTGTGAAGTTTTGGTGACTGGAGAAAGCAGGAGAGATTGCCTGGTGTCCAACAGAGGAGATGGCTCTGAATGGATTCTGTATATGGTTTAATCTTGCTCTGCCATTAGCAGTTATGAGACCGTAAGTTTATGCATCTATAAGTGCACAAAATAATAGATCTGAATTCATACAGATACAACAAAAAGTCCATAAGACAGAATCCCTCCACAAAATGGACAGAGTTAATAATCCAGGAACAGATAAATGTAATATTTTATTTCTGTAGAACTCTTTCGTTTCACTTAGCTCATCAAGGTATTTACTAATTGGCTCAAACATATTTAAAATGAAAGCACCTGGTGATTTCTTTTTTTTCCAAGTGCTTATGACCAAGTATTAAAACTTTCCATTCCTATTTCAGAGCTATGTCAATTATGCCTGGAAATATTTAAAAGATGTATTCTTAAGAGTCACTTGTAGGGGCCGGGCACAGTGGCACATGCCTATAATCCTAGCACTCTGGGATGCCAAGGTGGGAGGAGTGCTTGAGCTCACCAGTTCAAAACCACCCTGAGCAAGAGTGAGACTCTCATCTTTACTAAAAATAGAAAATAGTGGTACATGCCTGTAGTCCAAACTACTTGGGAGACTGAGGCAAGATGGCTTGAGCCAAGGAGTTTGAAGTTGCTCTGAGCTATAATGATGCCATGGCACTCTACCCATGTGACAGAGTGAGACTCTGTCTCAAAAAAAAAAAAATTCACCTGTAGGTGAAATTTGAATGATCTTTAAGGAACTTGGTGGGTATTTGGGTTATAAGTTTCCATGATATCTTATTG
>CAUYQV010066237.1:0-14354 GCA_963574575.1 Galagoides demidoff
AATAGCTGGGCGTTGTGGTGGACGCCTGTGGTCCCAGCTACTTGGGAGGCTGAGGCAGGAGACTCGCTTGAGCCCAGGAGTTGGAGGTTGCTGTGAGCTGTGATGCTATGGCACTCTACCCAGGGGGATAGCTTGAGGCTCCGTCCCAAAAAAAAAGGACGGGACCAGAGGAAATCACATCTCAACTTCTAACAACTGGTTCCCAGGTTCACTCCCACCCATTGTCTCTAAATCACCCCCTCCTTTTAGTAAGAAAGCAGTGGCTCCTCTGGATTCCCACAGTGAAACCTGGTCTCTGTCCCATCCCCAGGAGGCAGGCAGTTCAAGTTGCAAATTGACATTCAGTTCAGACTTGCTTTCTTCCTCTTCCTCCTGAGGCTAACCATCTGACACTTTGCTCAGGCCCCTGCTGGGTAGTAAGCAAGGCCTTAAATTGCACATTAATTCTGCTCTGCCCAACCCATGTAAGTCCTGGGGGCAGGTCCTGTGTTTTAAGCATCTTTGTGAGTTTGCTAACAGAAGGTATGTAGTATGTAAATATTAAATTGTTATATACCTCAAGTTCTTTTTCTTCCTCTCATTCTTTTAAGTTCTCTGCAACCTTCAGAGCATGGTTTTATAACCCCACAGGCGAGCCTGGTGGAGTACGTTATATCTTTGATCCATTGTTATTCCACGTCTTCTGGTTCTTTCCCACTAGTTAAATTGGATAACAAGAGGGACGATTTTTATTTATTTTCACTAATTCTATCATCTCCCCTTCCCACAGCTCCTAACATCAGACAGATATTTATTCATTTACTCAATAACTATTTCTTGAATATGTGCCATGTGCCAAACACCGTGCTGGCACTAGGGGTACAACAGTGAGAAAGAGAGGGGAGAGAGAAAAAAGAAAAGACCAAGTCCCTTCTCTCAAGGAACTCACAGGCTAGGAGAAGACACAGAAAAACATGAAACTCTTGGACATGTACATGTACTTTTCACAGCTGTGAAAAGAGCCACGAAGGAAAGATACATGTCACATGGAATGAAAAATGTCTTTGTCAAGGTCAGGGAAGGTTTCCTTGAACTAATAATGATTAAACTTAATGCTGAAGGGCCATCAGGAGCTAACTAGACAGAGAAGGGGGGAAAGGAATGGTGTCTCAGTCAGAGGGGACAGCTTGTGCAAAGATCCCATCATAGAAAGAGCAATAGACTCTGGAGTGAAGAGAAGGTGGCAACAGCAGATACAGCTTTGTGAGGATATTGGTCTTCATTCTAACTCTCATAGGTAGCCACTGAGGGTTTCAAGAAGGAAGGTAATAAAATCAGATTATATTTAGAAGATCATTCTAATTGCTGTGTGGAAAATGGATTGGGCTAGAGAAAACAGATGGAGTAAAGGCCAGAGTGAAACTCAGGCTGGCATCTGGGCAACAGATGATGGATGGTGGGTTGGGTAAGGCTGCTAACAGTGGAAATGGAGAGAAGTAGACAGCTTTGCACAATGTTTTGGAGGTAACATTGGCAGGACATGGGTGTGAATTCAACATGGAGAGAGAGTGTGGTGTCAAAGATGAGTCCGTGATTTCTGGCCTATGAACCAATGAATGGAGACTGGAACACTACCTTGGCAGCATGAGACTACTCCAGGCTAGTAGAAGACACAGAAAAACATAAAAGTACAGCTGTGAAAAGAGCCTGTTCAACCCTGCTCCTGCCTGTCCCCCCGTGATGCTGAGAGTTCATTTCACTTCTCCTGGGTTCATCTGGTAGAGTTGCTGCACTGTTTGCTGAATCCTCTCAACAGGAGGGGGACATCATCTCCATCTACCCAGCAGTCCACCTCCCAGATCATTATCTGTAAACATCATCTCAATCTACCCAGCAACCTACCTCCAAGATCATCATCTCTAAAGGCCCTGATTGAGCCATGTGCAACTCTGAAAGCATTTCCAAGGAAGGGTGGGCTGACTTCATAAACACTAAGTGAAATTCTGTGTTTGTGCCAGACACTTTGATATATGGAGCAGTGCTGGTAAGGGCTTGCGTGTGGGATTTTTTTTTCTAACCCACCTCTGAGGTATCCTCTGAATGGCAGTTGACAATTAGCTGCTAAGTAAAAGGAGGCACTTATTTTTATTGCCAGCCCTGACAGCTTTATGTTCACTCTGTAAAAGCCAAAAGCCTTGTGTATAAAGGTGAGCAGGGAGGGGATGTGGCATGGGAAGGAGGCCCCGGAGGAACAGGGCAGGTGCAGACAGATCCCATGGTTTCCGCTCTGGAATCAGAACCTGAGCGGTATTTACAAGCATGTGCTGATCTGGAAGTAAAAGAGGAGGGCCCAGGGAAGAGGGAAGGCCTGAGACTGGCTCATCAGAGGCGTACATCATCGCCCTGCCATGCCTCATCTCCCCAGGATGCCTCGGTG
The DNA here is from genome assembly GCA_963574575.1 of Galagoides demidoff. Classification (NCBI taxonomy): domain Eukaryota; kingdom Metazoa; phylum Chordata; class Mammalia; order Primates; family Galagidae; genus Galagoides; species Galagoides demidoff. The sequence goes on from CAUYQV010066237.1 coordinate 2,417, forward strand.
GGAGCTGGGCTGTGGCTTTCCTGCCCTGGCCTTGCTCCTCTGCTGGGATTTCAGGAGGAAAACTCCCAGGCTCCAAAAGAAAGGTATTTCTGCCCTATTTTGTGATTCAGTGCTTCTACTAAAAGATACTTTTCCCAACTGTTCTTCCTTCTCCTGTCAGGGATTAGGACTCTCCTAGAAGCTCCTAGAACTAAGCCCCTGGGAAGCTGGTACCAGCATTGGGTGGCCAGGCACAGTGTGAAGGGGGTGCTCTCCTGTGGTGTGATTAGGAGGGGCTCTTGTTCTGATTCCAGGAGTTTTTAAGTGATGACAAAGGAGAAGCAAGGAGGGGATGGAGGTGATAGCTGAGCCTTCCATTTTCACTTCCCCAAACCAACCTGGTGTCCTGGGTTTTCCAGTCAATCTAGGGAGGGGGCTGGTGGGGTAAAGGGTATAGGACGGCTGGTGAGCAGAACTGGGATGTCTGGTGACAAGGTCATCTGTGGTTACTCAGGATGAGGCTGTGTCCAAAACCCTAGGTCTAGGGTCTGGAGAAAAACAGGTGGACTTAGGAGGGGAGGAGGGGCTGGCCTGGGCTGGCATGGGAGGGCTGCACAAGAAGCACCAACAGGCCTCACCTCTTACTCCCTCACCTTGAGACCTGATGATATCTGAAATTTTATTCCGTTGACTTTAAACAAAAGAATTTAAAGCACTAAATATATAATCATAGGGTAAATATGATCATAGACAAATTCTTAATTATAGTCACAGTTTTCTTAACTATAAAATGGAATAATAATATTAACTTTGTGGGGTTTTCCTGAAGGTTGCACACATAAACGCTCTAGGTCAGCTCTCAACATAAAATTAATTTTATTGATTAAATTGGTTAATAGTTATAATTATTATAATGTATATTATAATGAAATTATATTACTTTATAGCAATTATGTTACATATAATAATTATAATTAATTAAAATGTATACCCATTAAGATGGAAATGCTCTAATGGTCCTAAAGTGCTGATGAGTTCCAAGTTAATTAGACCCTATCCTGCTGCCTAAGGGTAGAAAAAGCTGTGGCTCCAGTTCCCTGAAAGACTGGGTGCCCCCTAGGAGGGCATGGCACAGAAGGGGGAGCCTGGGTTTTCCCCTGGTTATCATTGGGATAGAGAATACTCTTTGAGTAACTCCTGCCCCACTGTCTTCTTAAGTCACTGGCCTCTATCCCTAGTTTCCTGGGGATTTCTCTGTTCATCTCTTTCCCTACACCTAGACTTTTTCATGCCCATCCAGAATCAAAGGGGTGGTAATAAAGACTCACAGGTCAGAAATCAGTAGAGCTCAAAATCAGGTCTTTGGAGTCACAGGGATGTTTTGTACTCCTCACATGTGATCTGAGATGAAAAGTGACAAAATTTGACCTAAACACACTAACAAAAACAAGTAAGCTCTTTCTCAGGTATAAGAAGGGACACTGTTGGTCCTAATGTCTCCAGAGCATGCAGTGGTTAGTTGTTGTTGGGGGCGTCTAGCTGGGACTGATTTCTAGGCTGGAGATGTAAGTTCAGGGCCTTGATTATATGGGTGATATTGAAAGCCATGAGATTATGAGAAAGTATGTGCAGGTGAAGAAAGGAGGCCCTGGAATACCGGGACATTTTGAGAAAAGTAAGAAAAGAAAGAGTCATCAGAGGCTAAGTAGGAGCAGCTAGTGAGGTAAATGGAGAACTGATGGAATGATGGACCAAAAGCTGCTGGAGACTGTCCCAGAAAGAGGGGAGGTTTGTGAAGTCAAGTCACATGCTGTTGCTGTAGAGCAGCTCAGATGGACCCTGAGATTTTAAAAATTGAACTCCTTCATGAGAGCAGGTTTGGAGAAGTGTGGAGCGGAGAGGGTGGGCAGAGGAGAGGAGGACTAGGAGACAGCAGGAAGTGACAGGTCTGTGAGGGCTGGTCCATCATGTGCTGGGCTCTGTGCCAGGAGATGTAAATAGATGGTGAGTGAGACAGGCTGTCTGCCTCTGAGGAGTCCACAGTCCAGGGGAAGAGAGGGATGTTTAAAGTGATAAAATGGAGGCACACACAGGGACCTCAATGGGCACAGAGATGGCTGTGACCGAGAGCCCCTCTGAAGGGACAGACTGGGTTTCCCGCTGGGGAGTAGGAGGAAGGGCATTAGCTTGACAGTTTTTAAGAGTAAAGATCATTTTTTATTCTTTCTATCATCTCTCCAGCTACCAAAGAGCCTGCCCCATGGCAGAAACTCAGGCTCCATTTGCTGAATGATTCTGTGAAGAGGTGAAGCTAGAGAGCTGATTTAAAGCATATTTAGAATGTACGAGTTTTGCTAATCAAGTTGGTTGAGTGCAGGCACCCTGTGTTCATGGCTTTGTAGTCTCAGAGCCTCGAGAGCACCTGGGATTTGACTGTTTGGCAGGATGCTACTGCTTGTGTGGGAGCAGCAGTGATTTAGGGGTGGGATGAGAGTAAATTAGAGAAGATACCAGGATAACTGCCATTAGATTTTGGATTTATAGGAGTAGAGCAGGGGAAGGGAGAGAGAGATCTCTATCGTATATGCAGATTAATAAGTTATCAATTTCTAAGTGATAGTCAAGTGTATGGGGTCATGTGAACTTTCCCAAGAAGACTGCATAGAGTGGAAGTCCAGGTTGGAGTCCTAGGAAATGACACTGAAAGAACAGGGGGAGGATGGAATATAGATAAGGAGACTGAAAGGCATTGTCGGGGAAAAGGGATAGAATGAGAAGCCGTAGGTTGGAAGCCCTGCAGGGAGAAAATCCTGAAGAGAAGGAGGAGCACCATTGGGGCCTTCAGAGAAGATCAGCAAGTAGGGTGTGGAGAGAGTATTAGGAAAGCACCAGGAATCTTAATTCAGGGCAGATTCAGGGGAAAGATGCAGGCCAGTGAAACCAGATTGTGGTGGGTCAAGGAGCTGAAAAGCAAGTGATAAGTGAGGAGGCAGGGCCAGGGGGTGAATGACTCTCTAGGAATATACTGGTGAAGAGAAAAAAGGCAAATATTGGTCATTTGTACAAGAGCTGAGATGGAAGATTGTTCGTACATTGACTAAGAGGTAGACTCACATGAGGTCTTTCAATTGAAAGAGAAAAAAAATGAAGAAACAAAGAGATGATGTCAACCATGTTTCTATTTTCCTCACCATCTCCCCCTTTAAAGAACAAATAAATAAATTTATAATTGGTATTCTGAGGGGGGAGGAAACAAAGAGAAAGAGTAAGTCCTAGAAGAGGTGGAAGGGATGGACCCCATAGTTCAGGAAGGCATCATCCTAGAAGCAAACCAGAGCCCTTTTCTTCCTCTAAAAGAGGATGACAGGGACACAGGCAAAGGAAGAAGGATGGGACAGCCAGGGCTGGCAGAGAAGGGGGGTTATGCATCTCCCTCCACTTGGGAAAGCAGGACAAAGAGAGAGGAGCCCAGGTCACCCACTGAGACATCGAGGGGCAGGAACGGTGGGGCTCAACACTCTTGGGAAGATGAAGAGGTTCTGCATGTTCCCTCTCAGCTCTCGGTGGCCTGGTAAAGGTGTGGAGAGGTCATGGGAACTGGCAAAGTGGGGAGTGTTGGAGGGAATCGAGTGTCCTGGTGAGACTGGCACAGAAAGGGCTGTGTATGGGGCTTGGGAGGAAAAGGATGGGTGCAGGACATGGCTGACAACCTTGATGAGGAGAGTTAGAGGACTAGTCACTCAGTGGTGTGAGAAGGAACCTGATTCCAAGTCACCTGCCAGGGGGAACCGCAGGCCTGGCGCCCTCAGAAATAGAGCTCACATGTGAACACTGTTTTCTCGGCGTACGTCCGTCTGCTGTGTTTAGGCTGTCCTTCCCCATCAGGATCCTACAGGACCCTGGAGCCAAGTTTCAACTGCTCCAAAGACATCTGCCTCTCTGTCTGAGGGCCCCTTCCTGCACCCTCAATGGGGATTTCCAAGCACCACGTTGCCTGCGTTAAGTCAGATCACTTCAATTGTGTCGCACCAATTTGGTGAAAACATCCAGCTCCTTTTACAGACAAATAGAAACCTGGTCTAGATGGTTATTGACATTTTCTGATTGCTTCTCACCATTTCTTGTGCTGCCCTTTCATTTTCATAACTTAGTGGCAAGCTCATCCATGTCCCTTGTCTGTATAGCCCAGTGCATGGGGCTTGCTGCTGGCATGTGGCAGGGCACTTGATCGACGTTAGCATGAAGTGGAATTCATGGACAGGGAAGATTCCCACTAGTGTTTAAACTAAAGAAATGCCTAAATAACCATTCATCCTCAAAAATCCTTGTTTAAAGACAAATTTATTACTCGACCATCTACCTCATGCCAGGCATTATGATAAACAGCAGGATAAGAATAGCTCCTCCTCGTGTCCCCAGTATCAGGGGGTTACGGTCAAGCAAGGACACAGGTACTCACAAATTGTTATAGCACAAGTGTGGTGAGGGATTGGAATATTTGAGAAGGAACATGGGTTCACAGTATGGGGAGGTAATCGCTCTATCTGGGGGTCAGGGAGGCATGGCAGAGGTGATGATATTTTAAAGGGCCAAGGAGGACACACAGGATTCCAGCAGATAGGACAGGAGAAAACACACAGGAAGACTGCCAAAGGACATGGAGAGTGCAGAGCGCTGTGTTTAAGAAACACGAGAGGGAGCTGCCACTAGGATGTCAGGCCAGAAAGCCAGGTGGGTGCCAGGCCCACCTGGGGAATGCCACCTTGGTTCTCAAACGTCAGCCACAGAAATATTTTATCAGACAAAGTCTCATTGCAATGCCATACATGAAACAAAAACAGCCCAACAGATGTGGGTAGGGGTAAGGAGCGAGGAGTCCCACCTACCCAGCTCCTCCTAAGTAGATACCCTCCCCTCCCAGCACCGTCTGTGATGACAGAGGGGGCTCTGAGAAACTCATAGGGCTTTGAAGGGCAATTTGAAAAACATCACAATGGCCATTAGGGAAGAAGTAGGTGACTATTGAAAGATAAGGGGAAGTGCTCAGGGAAAGCAGTGATTTCAGAAGGTGAACAGCAGGTGGGGTTTGAACAAGGTTGAGAGAGGAGCCTGCAGCAGTTACAGGTGGAGAGGAGGCCCCTGGGCTCAGGCAGCAGGTGGGAGTGGAGAGGATGCAGAGGAGCCTGGCACAGGTCTTTACAGAAGTAAAGACTGGATACAAGGGAACAACCAGAGACAGTCAGGAAGAGAACTGAGGGACTTTGCAAACTGGTGTCCTTGGGAGTGAAATGCAAGGTACAGTGTAGGACCCTGAGTGTGACAGAGTTGGAAAGTCAGACAGAATAGGACTGAAGCCATAGCCTGTCTCTGAACCTCCAGGATGCCAAGGGCGTGCAGACTGGGTGGGAGAATGGGTAGGCGAGGATTGTCCTGATTTATAAACTAGTCTTGTTACACTGCCAGGGTGGGGAGCCCAGCTATAGAGCCCAGTGCTGATGGGGTTAGGGTGGAGCTGGTCCTTGCTTACCATGCTGGAGGCAGCATAATTTAAGAAAATATTTTTGGAAAGTGATTTGCATACCATCCAAATCCTAAAATTGTTCCAACAATTTGACCCAGTAATCCTGCGTGTGGGAATTTGTCCTAAGGAAATAGTTCAAAAGAATGAAAGGTCTATGTTCATCCATCTCAATGTTAATTAATTGGTTAAGTAATTAAAAATGGTGCCTTGTACTATAGCCATTCCAAGAACTCTGCTAGATGAATGAACATGTGTGTTGTGGCAATGTATATAATTAGAACATAGTAAAAAACCTAAACTACTGAAATGTATGAAACATCAGTGTGCTAGTCTCCCCTTATCCTGGGGGGAGTTATGTTCCAAGACCCCCAGTGGATGCCTGGAACTGAGCATAGCACTGAACCCTGAACACTCTGTTCGTTTGCTCTTGTAACTCGACAGCTGCGAAGTGACTCCCAGGCAGGCAGTGTGTATAGCGTGGCTACACTAGACCAGGAGTCCTCAAACTTTTTAAACAGGGGGCCAGTTCACTGTCCCTCAGACTGTTGGAGGGCCAGACTACGGGCCCTAGGATGAGTTGGCTGCTAAGCAGGACAGGCAGCAGCAGCAAAAATATCCAGGAGGCCGGATAAATGTCCGAGGCAGGCTGCATGTGGCCCACGGGCCATAGTTTGAGGACGCCTGCACTAGACAAAGGTCCCAGGTGGGACAACATGGGATGGTGTGAGATTTCATCACAATACTCAAAACTCATAAACTATTTCTAGAATTTTCCATTTGCTATTTTCAGACCATGGTTAACCATGGGTAACTGAAACCGCGTGAAACAAACCCTGGGATATGGGGAGGCTATGTGCTGTGTTATGCATTAGTGCTCTGTGGCACAGGCAGAATTCAAGGCACCCTGCTTGCTGCTGGGGTGGGTGCATATTCTCAGGAGTTTACCGCCTGCACTTGGATGCCCACTGGGCTTTGCCCTGAGCTGCCTGATCTTGGCCAGTTCACTGGTGCCTCTGAGGCTCAGGGTCTTTTAACAGTAAGGTGAGTAAAGCGTTACTACCACCCCATGGGGTTTGCTGTCAAGACCAAATGAGAAAAAGCATGCAAAGTGCTTGGCACAATTCCTAGCCCAAAAGTACTCAGTAAAAGCCAACTGTTATTTTGAGTATATAAAAGCTGAGGGCCAACAGAAAAAGACTGTCAGAGACTGCCCCAAATTTACAGCCCCCAGAAATACTATGAGTGAGTTATCTCCCATATTTTGTTGAGTATCATTGCACTAAGAATTCTGAAGTTACAGGTGACACAGAAAGTCCAGACATAGGTAAAGTGCATTGACCCATCTGCCCATCCAAGGGAGGTGAGAATGACGTGCAGTCCTGTGTGTCCTCTCCCCAGCCGTGTTTGGTCAGCGCTTGGATGAGACTGTGGCCTATGAGCAGAAATTCGGTCCTCATCTGGTGCCCATCCTGGTGGAGAAGTGTGCAGAGTTCATCCTCGAGCACGGCCTGAATGAAGAGGGCATCTTCCGACTGCCTGGGCAGGACAACCTGGTGAAGCAGCTGAGAGATGCTTTTGATGCCGGGGAGCGGCCCTCCTTCGACAGGTATGCTGTCCTCCCCTGCAGCGTCCCACCTCTGCCCTCCCCTCTGCCTGGCTTGGGTGAGAGGACCTCTCCATTCAGGTAAGCTAAGGATTTGCCCAGACACGTCTGAGAGCCCTGGCTTGAGACAGAAAGAGCTTTTGTTTTGCTCATAATTCCAAATCTGAGAGCCAAGAGCACAATTAGGAGAGAATCAGATAGTTTGTGTGACAGTTGATGGGAACCAGAGCTAGAGCCTTGCTGGGGGGATTCGGGTGAGGTTCAGAATATTGGGGAAGGAGATATACCGAAGATGGGACCTAACTAACTGAGACCCACCCTTTGGTAAATGAGGAACACAGAGTGCCAAGCCAACTTTACGAACATTCAGTGTTGTGGGGGACACACTGCGTCTAATCCGAGGGCACCAGTGGCCTTCCAGAACCAGAGCTTCTCATTCGTTTCTGAGACCACAGGACTGTGTGATTCTGATTCAGTTTGGAGCCCTTTTGGAGGGCTAGTGTCCTGATGAACTGCTGTCTCAGCAGCCCGATGTTGCCACCTCTCCTCTTTGGATGTTGCCTAGCCTTCTCCGGAGCAGATGGGGCATAGTGACGCTTCTTCCCACTATCCTTCTCCCTGCTGCCACCTCCAGCCACTCACCTGAGGCCTCCCTCCCTGCCACACTCTGCGAGTGCAAACCCCAATGTGCACCCCTTGTCTGTTGTGCAATATTCACCAGGTTGCCTGTGTGTACTTGTCCTGCTGGCAAAAGAATGACCATTCTTTCCAAATTAGCAGCTGAAAACCAGGATTTAGTAAATTGGGCCAGAATGCTATTCAGTTCTAAAAACTGAAATTCTCCAGAGCTTATTTAGGCCAAAGGGGTAGGGCTGATTCTGGGAAAACTGTGAAGCCCTAAGCATCATGCTGGTGTGGTCTCTTCCTCACCCTGCACTCTAATCACCAGTGCTGCCCACTCTTCCCCTGAAACACTGCTGAGACCCATTGGTTTGTCTCCATGTTCATGGCCAGTCTTAGAGTGTGGACAAGGGTGCTATATTTCAGTGCTCCAGGGTCTGCTAAGGAAGCAAAGGTATGGGTTTTGTTACTGGAACTACAGCAGGTTATGGGTATCACATTTAGAGACCTTCAGCAGCACCATAAAGTGTGTGTTATTTTCCAGCACCTGTTCCATTACACTCACCACATTTATATCAGTTTTCTTCTTATGTTTTTAATTCATTTTGACTTGATCAAAAGATACAGGTGGGTTGTTGCTAAAGCAATCCAAACAGTGTGCCAAAAGGAACAGAGATTACTGGTATTTGCCAAGTAACTGACTTAAGCCTTAGCTTACGCACCTACCTGTAAAGTTCATAAGCACCTATGGGTGGTGGTGTCAGAGTCTTTGATTCCTGTGAAATACTGGGGGCTGGAAAGAGAAGAGTTACCACACCTCGTCATGACATCTTCACCTCTAGAACTGAGGGGCCAAGTTTACTCAGAAATAGGAAGGGTTGGTCACCTGGGGCTCTTCAGGGTTCCTGCCAGGGTGGACTCTTGGGTTCACGTGACTCTTGAGAGAACAAGTCTTGGGAGATGTGACTGGTTCTTATTTGATTCTTGTTTAGTTGCATTTACACATACTTAGGAGCCAGACCTCCTCTCAGAGCATGTCTCAGATTAAAGGAAACGTCTTCTCCACCTGTGGATTATCAGAACAAAGCATCCCATGGGCTTTGAGTGGGCCTGGCAGTAGAGTGAGCAGAGCCCACCCCAGTGCCCAGCTTTCCATTTCTTCGTCTTCTGTGATGAGATATGAAAGCCTAATCTCACATTGGACTACAGAGTTTTGAAATTATTTTCATACACATTTCTGATTTGACCCTCAAGGCAAACCTGGAGAGCAGGGCTATTGCCATTCTGCAGGTGATGAAGAAGCCTTAGAAAGACCAAGCAACTCACCGAGGGGCAGGCAGCCTATTCCTGGGCTGTGAAGAGTCAGCCTCAGATTATCTCACCCCTGGGTCACTGACAACTCCAGAAACCCTCCCCTTCCCCTTGCCTACCCCCTTCCACTCTTCCCCACCTCTCCCCCAACCCACACACATACACAATTCGGGTGAATAGTCTCAAGGTGGATCTCTTCCCCTCCCATCCCCAGGCCAGACTCGTGCTCAAGAAATCATCTAATGCTGGTCACTTTCACTTCAGAGTTAATTTGCCAGTTTTGTTGACTTCTCTTGGGTTATTGGCTTCTTAAACCTTTACCGTAGTTGTAGATTTTGTTGCCCTCTGTAAGAGACATTCTAGGAGGCAGTGAGTGGAAGAGGGGGTTGGGGAGAGTGGAGAGCCCCTTCCTGGTGCCTTGACATCATTCCTGTGGGCACTCACCTAGATCCATGTGCTCAGTTCCACCCCTAGACCCCACCACCCCATTGCCTCATTAGAACAAAGGAAAACAAAGGAGCGCTTGTTTGATGAGAATTTAGTGCAGGTGGATCAGTATCATTAACTATATAATGAAATTTTAAGTTATGTCCAGTTTCTACTAGGATGGATAATTTCTGGCCATAAAGCTGACATACTTCCCACACCTACATTTCTGTGACAAATGGACTTACAGATATAGGGACCATTTCAGCAGCACCATAAAGTACATGTCATTTTTCAGCACCTGTTCCATTACACTCACCACATTTATATTCAGTTTTCCCGCTATCCCTCTCCCTGCTGCCAATATGCCATGTTGCAAGCATTGGCGCCCTAGAGAAGGGTTGGCAAAGCCAACTGAGGGGCCCTGGGTAATCTCTGGTGGATCAGCTGTCAAGCTCAGAAGCTAGCTGATTTGCTCTTAGCCCTTGATGATTTTATATATAGATTATATATATTTAAGGATGTTCCATTGGGTTGGAGGAACAGCAAAACCAGAGAAAATAATGCTGGAAACTTAGATCACAGAATTGGCCTCTGAGTTAGTCCTATTACAGGGGAACCAACATTAAAACAAAAATTTACAGAAATAATTGTGTTAGTTCCATCATGTTAAGTGCTAAACATAAAACATAGAACTATGATGACTTAGAGTAGGGAGCTTTTGACATGGTCTGGTGGATTTAGGGAGGTCCCCAAGAAAATGATGTTTAAACAGAGACCCAGTAAACAAAGAATGAGGAGTGAGCTAGACCTAGGGGACATGGCTTCTCAGCCTTATCTTTGGTGAAATGAATACAGAAGCTTTCTGTAGGTTTCAGCATTTTAAGATGATTTATATAGTTAATTGTGTTCTTATATTAAGCCATTGAAGTATCCATACTACATCTGTCATTGTAACCCTGCCTCTTTTCTAATATTGGATGTTTTTGTTGTTTGAATTTATCCTGATACAACAGTCTAGTTGTCTTATTTTATTATTGTTGTTTCTCTTCAAAAGATCCAGTTTCTTGACTTATTATTTGTGCTGTTATTCTTGTTCCAGATTCATTTTCTGAATCATTCTATGGGTGTGTTCTGAGTGTTAGAGGCTCCGTCCTGCACTGGGCAGCGCATTGGTGAACAGACTGGGTGGGAGGCTGGGCTGGCTGAGCAGAGTCTTGGCCAAAGACAATGGCCCACTGAGATAGGGCACTGAAAGGAGGGAAGGAGTGTGCAGGGTTCTCCCTGCCTTTGAGATAACAGAAGGGAGGGGCTTTGGAAGACTAATGGGAGTGAAGGAGAGGCTTCAATTAAACCAGAGTCCCAGGGATTCTGATAGAGACAACTAAGCGGGTGGACGGCAAACTAGGGGTGTCAGGAGAATGCCACTCCTGCAAGTCATCAAACTAATTGTTTTTCTGCCACTTTCTTGGGAACTTATAATTTCACGAGAGTACTTTTCCCAGCCTGACTTTGCACAGGGGTATTTTTAGATAGTGACTCAACAGGGAAGGATTTTCTAGAATTCCAATGTTATGTGGATGGTCCCCACCCTAGATTTCCTAAGTGCAGCCTTGGAGCATAGATGGGGCTCTGTGCCAGCCCATTTTTTCCTTTCCAGGTAGAGAGTTCACATGCTGCAAAGGGGAAGACTTTTCAGATGACAGCTCCAACAACTGGCTGTCAAACATACACACAAAACAGAACAAACACAGCCTGCTCAGGCAGAGCTTCCACCAAGGCCCGGTGTGCTCATTCCTATTGCCTTACATGCCTCTCTTCTCTTCCTGTCCAATTCCCAAGACCAGCAGGCATATGCACCCAGCCTACTCTAGGTTCTTCCTTGCTGAAACTCAGAAGATTCCCAGATGGTCTGAACCTGGTAACACTTGAGTCCTCCCAGCTCTGTGGGTCAATGAAGCCAAGGGTCTTGTGTGTCCCTCGTATTGGCTACTGAAATCCCAGTGCTTGCTTGGCATAGTATCTTGCATCTAGTAGGCTCTCTTGATGTTTGTTAAGAGAATGAATTATTAAGTGAATATATGAGTGAATCCCAGAACTATTTTAAGCACTCCGGAAGAGTGTAGAGATCAATGGACCAAGAACATAAAGAAGGTAGCACATGCAAAATTAAGGACTAGGTAGACAGGGCTAATTGTGAGACACTAAGTGACTTGAGAATGAAGAAAGCAATAAAGACTAAAATAATTAAAGAAGTTTTTTTTTTTTTTTTGAGACAGAGCCTCAAGCTGTCCCCCTGGGTAGAGTGCTATGGCTTCACTGCTCACAGCAACCTCCAACCTCCAACTCCTGGGCTCAAGCGAGTCTCCTGCCTCTGCCTCCCAAGTAGCTGGGACCACAGGCGCCCACCACAATGCCCGGCTATTTTTTTTTTTTGGTTGCAGCCATCATTGTTGTTTGGCAGGCTCTGGCTGGAT
>CAUYQV010066242.1:0-59961 GCA_963574575.1 Galagoides demidoff
TCCAATTTTGGAAAACATGTTTACCTTCAGTCCTGGTATATCTACATTCTTTTTCTTTCCTTAGTCTTTCTTTTTCTTTTTAAATGTATTAATGATCCACAATTTTAATGGTGATGTAATTCTAATGATTTATTTTAAAGATTACAACCCATAAAGTTTATTGACTGAGGAATTCAACCAATATAATTTAACTTCCAGAGATCCAGTCAAGCTTTAACCAAGTGTTTGGAGAAATTCACGACACGATTTTTTAACTACGTATTAAAAAAATGAATTTCAAAGTGAAATTTTAAAACTATCTAAATACTCAAATTAAAAAGAAAAGTTTTATGATTGAAGGTATAACTTCAAGTGCAGAAAATATAAAGTTTTCTACGTAAAATATGAAGTTCTTCAATTGCATGGGAGGTCTTTGCTAGCTAAATGGTCCCCCTAGCATGAACTCCTCTTCCCATCATCTTTGTTACCAAAAATGGCCCTTTTCTATCCTCTCTAAATATCATAATATTTACTTTTTTAAAGTGCTCTGACATTGTGATATTTCATACTGCTCAATGAAGACAAGTTCATATGATTTCATGTCATATGCCTAGGGAGAGAGTGGAAATTTATTATTAAAGTTATAAAGGGCTGGCATGGTGGCTCATGCCTATAATCCCAGCTCCCTAGAAATCTGAGGCTGTTGAATCAGCTGAGCTCAGGAGTTTGAGACCAGCCTGAGCCAGAGACCTGTCTCTAAAAATAGCAGGAGGCAGGTACCTGTAGTCCTAGCTACTTGGGAGCCCAGGAGCTTGAGGGTGTGGCACTCTACCAAGGGCAACAAAGTGAGAATCAGTCTCAATGAAAAAAAAAAGTCGTAAAGCCGTGTCCAGTCCTTTTGTGCAGATGGGAAGCCAACCATGCTGCATATGGAAATAGGCTGCTGTGGTCCAGACAAGGAAGGAAAGAACTTTTCTAAGAATATTATCCAGTCAACCCCCATTATTGAGCAGCAGTACAAAAGAACTAACATAACCTAAACCACGTTACATCAGGGAAGGACTTTGAGGCCATAAAATTTGCCCACTACAATTGTATAACAATCTCAGGACTTTCCCTATTTGCCTTGGGGGGGGGCGGTCATCATCATCTAATCAGTCTATTTTTTCTTATATTCAATTACACATTTTATTAAGGACATAGAAGCATTAAGGCACATCAGTCCCCTAATAAATAGAAATAATACCCACATGCCAAACTGTAATGTCATATCAGTGTGCTCGAGCTACTGCAAAAGGAAATAAGCTGTGTTAAAATACCTCTAATATTTTTACTTATTTTATTTACTGATTTCTACTTATATGAGACCATTTCCTTTCTTTATGTTTAGCTGTGATTTAAGGATTCATTTTCTGAATAAATTTAGAAAAGATATTATGTAATAAGGAATAATGTGAAGATTTTTGCCTTTTTAACTATCTGGCTTTTAAAATCCAGTAACTACATGATACTCCAAGTTTATGGGTCCAATAAAATTTAGAGTAATGTTTTCTAAATGAGGTTCTGGTGGTAACGTTTTTCCTCCTTTCATTTAAGAGAAAAAATATAAATTTTCTGGTTTTGTTCTGTCCAATGGTAAAACTTGCCCTTTGGGGGTAGTATCTTCTTTCTGTGTGTGTGTGTGTGTGTGTGAGTGTGTGTGTGATGTGAGTGTGTGTGTTTTATTTCCTAAATAATACTATATTTTGGAATGACTAAGTTTGCTAGATGTGGTTTCCTAAGTATCAAATCATCATGTCAAATAAAATCCGGTAAGTTTGTACATTTATGTTTCCTTAAATGACTTAAAAAATAAGTATACATTTTTTATAATGAAGAATTCCTTTTGTTTCTGACAAACCCCATCCTCCTGTGTGTGATGTGTGAGGAATGTACATACAATGACAATGATCAGCACATTCTAACATCTTAAACACCTTCTCCTGGAATATAATATCTTCCTGTTTCAGCCCAAGAAGAGTCAGAAGCCAACTTCAGGACCCTGACCTGCCATGATGGCCCGTGGTACCATGACTAGAGAAAACTCTGTATGTAGGTGTCTAGTCACAGAAGACTTCTGTTTTAACGCAAAACTTGGAGTTGGACTAGACATCTTCTCTCAGATTTTCAAATAAGAGGAGATATGCATAAAGGGAGATATATATCATTTTCATATATTGAAAAATGCAATAATGTTAATATATATATATTCTCAATTTTTTTCTATATATTTAAATGCCATTCCAATCACTATATGACCTGTTTTTGTGTGTGAATCCACAAGCAGATTTTAAAATTTGTATAGAAATGCAAAAGATATAGAATACTAAAACTAATTTTAAAAAAGAAAAAAAAAGTAGAGAACTTAGACTACCAGATATCAAAATTTAGTATGAATTGGTAGTAACCAAAACAATTTTCTATTATCATTAAAATACATAATAGAGAAATGGAACAGAATCAAAGGTACAGAAATAGGCCTGCATGTATATTGTCACTTTTCCCAAAGGTGACAAGGGTGACCATGGATAGAAATTTAACCTCAGTTCTTACCTCATGCCATACCCAATGCTGAACTCAAAACACATCATAGATATAAACAGCAAAGAAAAAAAAAACTAGAATTCTAGGACAAAATATCCTGACCTTTGGATAGGCAAATTTTCCATGTCATGACATGAAATCATTAAGCATAAAAGTAATAATATAATAAATTGAACCGAGGAAAATACTGAGAGCTGCTAAATGAGGGGAACAAATGAGACTCTACCACATTGGTGTCAGGAGAGAAAAACTGTGTAGTCACTTTGGAGAATAGTTTTATAATTTCTTATAAAGTTAAAAATACATCCATTGTGGGATCCAGAAATCCACTCTTGAGTGTGGACCCAAGAAAAATAAAAACAGACACTCACAAAAATGCACATAAATATTTCTGACAGCTTTACTGATAGTAGCCAAAACTGGAAACAATCTAAATATCCATTAACAAGTGAATACCTAAGCCAATTGTGATATATTAACACAATGGAATTTTACCCAGCAGTAATAAGAGTTAACTGTGTAATAACATGGATGAATTTAAAAAACTACTGAGCCAGGCACAAAGTAGTATTCATTAAATGTTTTATTTAATGTGAAATTAAGTAAGCAAAATTAATCTGCAGTGATAGAGACTATACAGATCATTCCTTACCACAGTCACAGGTATTCACAGGGAAATGATAAATCTTATTTTTTTTGGCTGGGGTTGGGTTTGAACCCGCCACCTTTGGTACATGGGGCCGGCGTCCTACTCCTTTGAGCCACAGGTACTGTCCCAAGGAAGTAATAAATCTTTTTTTTTTTTTTTTAAGACAGAGCCTCAAGCTGTCCTCCTGGGTAGAATGCCATGGCATTACAGCTCACAGCAACCTCCAACTCCTGGGCTCAAGCGAGACTCCTGCCCCAGCCTCCCAAGTAGCTGGGACCATGGGCGCTCACCACAAAGCCCGGCTGTTTTTTGGTTGCAGCCATCGTTGTTGTTTGGTGGGCCCGGGTTGGATTTGAACCCGCCACTTTAGGTGTATGTGGCTGGTGCCTTAGCCACTTGAGCCACAGGCGCCGAGCCGAAATAATAAATCTTGATGCCAATGTCATACCATACATAAAAAGTAATTCTGGATGGGATTATACCCATCTATGACAGGCCAAAAAAAATCAAGATTCTAGAAAATAACAGAGAATATATCAATGTGGTAGGCAATTTTTTTAGCAGGATATAAAAAACTAAATATAAAGGAAAATATTGATATGTGTAAAATGGCCTACTTTGAAATTAAGAATGTCCCTTAAAAGTCACTTTTAAAAGAGTAAATGTCAAGCTGTTTTCAATACTTATACTGATGAATGTTTGGTTTCTAAGATATAAAAGTTTTCCTACAACTCAAAGAGAAAAAGATAAGAAGAGGACACAGAAGGAAAAAACTTAAAAATCACTTTGCAATAATCTTATTAAATAAAAAATAGCTCAACCTTATTAGTCGTTAGGAAAATACAAATTAAGAGCACACATACATTTGTACCCTTGCACCGGAAGAGCTATTTTGAAAGACTGAAAATACCAAGTATATATCAAGTAGGAAAAAAAATGTGTAAAAATGGTTCTCTTCTACATGGTTAGAGTATAAATTAATAAAACTACATTGGAAAATTGTTTGGCAATGTCTGAACATGCACACATCTTACGATCTGGCGATTTCACTCCTGTGCACATACCCTAAATGCATGTGTATGTGCATTAAAGTACACAGCGGATGCACGATGGTCTTTATAATGCAGTATACCTAATAACCAAAATCTGGAAAAAGCTAAATACAGTACTCCTCGGACTGGTAACACATGATCTTGTCATTCTAGAGTCAGTGAGTGACAGGTTGTTGGAAACCGTGGCTTTAAGTAAAACCAACTTTACAATCAGTTAATTAATACAACCAAGTGGTGTGAAGTTCCTCCATCATATTTCTGGTCATAAAAATATCTCTAAACTTCTTAATTTCATTGTGCAGTAGGTCCTGGTAGAACATCATTTTCTAAATAAAGACCAGAACATTTCTATATTAAACACTGTAATCAATGTGAGCTAAGCATAGGAAAGAATAGAAACAAGTAAGAAAATTCTTTACCCAATTATGCCATTTTAGGCTCACAGGTGGCTGGAGCCTCTCTAACTAGCTCAGGGTACAAGACGGGAACCCACCCTGAACAGGAGACATTCCACAGCAGGGCACACTCACACACCCCCCTCACTCACTCCCCTCAATGACATCTTTGGGATAGGGGGAAAAAATTGTAATACCTAGAGAAAACCCATGCGGAGGTGAAGAGAAAGTGCAAACTCCACCCAGGCAGTGGCTCTGTCCAGGAATTGTATTTCTCTCTCTCTCTCTCTCTCTCTCTCTTCTTTCCTTCCTCCCTCCCTCCCTTCCTTGCTACCCCCTGCCTCCACCAATCTCAACCTCCTTTCCTTTCCTTTCCTTTCCCTTTTACTAATTATTCTTTTAATAAAAGAATGTCGAACAAAACAATGTTCTACCAGAACCTCCTGCACCATGAAATACTACTATGCAACAATAAAACAAATTACTGCTACACACAATACAATGTATGCGTCTCACCAATAGAATGTTGAGGAAGATACACTAGACATGGCAGGAGATAAGGCTGGGGGATTCCATTCATGTAAAGACAAAACCAATCTGTGATAGAAGTTAGAATGGAGAGTGATGACCAGGGAAGCACAAAGACCGGGCCAGGAGCTGAGTGGAGGTTACTAACATCATTGACTTGTACCCTTAGGTTTGTGTACTTTTCTTTATACAATACTTATATTCAATGAAAACTTTTACTAAAACCATCACAGACCTTTGTGCAGTTTTTAAAGAAATTATAGAATTATAAAATCAAGGCATAGTCTAGCTAGTTTTTAATGGAAATGTTACATCAGGTTTTCCTTTTATCCCAAGAAATTAGTCTTCTTATGATAAAATCAGTGTTATTATGGAAGTCCATTCATTATATTTTACCCCTTCTCACAATTAGATACACAAACGCATGCATTGCAATTGCACCATTTTTGATGTTATACTACTCCAGCATTTAGTTAGCTAACTTGTCAATTTCTCTTTACTAAGAATTTAGGTGAAAAGCATAGAACTGGACAGCTCAGGTCAGTGAGTAAAACCACCACTGTACGCTTTGTTCTTGATATTTCTGTTACTAAAAAATACTTGTTTAAAAAGTTTAGCTTATTCTTACCTAGAAATGGCTCAACAAATGCTAAAAATAAACACTTTCTAAATGTACAAATTTTCTACTTAATAAAATTCCTGTATAAGTTTTTAGTTTTCATTTTATTATTTGTCTGTTTAGTGGAAATAAATTGCTTTCAGGGAGCATTTGCAAATCTAAGCAAGAGTTGGACTGGTATGATTTTCTCCTGTTTTATCTAGACTATCTACATGTTTCAAATTAGATACTTAAATTAAAAATGTTTAATATATGCCAATATCTTGTGTATATTTCCTCAAAAGTACCAGTCTAGATACCAGAGAAACGTATGTCTCAAAGTCCTATTTCTCTCAGGCTGGAAAAACATAAGCAATTCTTTTTTTTTTTTTTTTTTTCTGAGACAAAGTCTTACTTTGTCACCCTCAGTAGAGTGCTATGATATCACAGCTCACAGCAACATCCAACTCTTGAGCACAAGCAATTCTCTTGTTTCAGCCTCCCAACTAGCTGGGACTACAGGCTCCTGCCACAATGCCCAGCTGTTTTTTTGGAGACAGAGTCTCCCTCTGGCTTAGGCTGGTCCTGAACCTGTGACCTCAGAGCAATTCCCCCCATTCCACCCCATGCCCCTGGCCTTCCAGAGTGCTAAGATTACAGGCATGAGCCACCACACCTAGCAACACAAGCAGTTCTTACAACCTATATTCTCCATTTGCAAATTTAAGATAATACAGGTACTACTAATAGGATTTGAATCATGCTTTAAGAAGGTCCAGAAGAATTAATTTTTAGTTTAAAATGCCTAGCACTGGGCACAAGTGTCTGAATTAGTGCAGAGATTAAATAAGTAGTAGTCATTATTTTATTTTAGAGAGAATGTTGTTGTTTTCTTTCTCCAGATTTTAAAAACTCAAATGGAAGGTGGAGGTCATTTTGTATTTGTTTTCTACATAAAATAAAACTTACCTACTTAATACTTGGATAGCATAATAGAGAAATGTCTTAGAGAAACTCAGTGTAGCTTGTCAAAACTCTCATGCTGTTTCTTGAGAGAAAGTGCAAGCAAGAGGGTTTCTCCGATTTACTTGGGATCAGTGATGATAACACCACTGCACGTCCGCAGCTCGTCCCCTGTGTGCAATACAGGAAGGGTTATATCACCAAAGTGTGTGGCTTCCCATCACACGATGCCCTTGTTCATCCGTAAAAGGCTTCTTGATGCTTTTGCATTTTATTCACTATCTATATTTATGCAGCTACATCTCCTGTAACTTCACTTTAAATAGCTGCAGGGCTGAATTTCTTTGACAGTTCCTCTCTTAGTTTCTGTTAAAAGATTATTTGTTCTTCCCAGTTAGTGTGCGATAAAGAAAAGTCAATTCATCATCCCAAATTATCTGATGTTATTTGCTACATCATGTCAGTCTTGCCTTTTATAGAATAAATATGCATATTAACTGTTACTCTTTCTTTTAACTGCGATGCACAGATACTGCCATCACTTGGTTCATTGAATTCGGCCTTTTAAAATGTGTCCATTTTTTCATCCTACTATGCATAGAATTCATATTGCACAAAGGGCATCCATTTATCTCATCTTGGTTTTCTCTAGATGTGCTCGATGTATTCTTCAAGATAAATTATACCATGGTGGCTGTTATGCTGTGCTGCCAGAAAGCCATCCACATCAACTCATCGCCATATAAATCATCAGCGCAAATGCAAGGACAATGCATTGCAGACATTTTGAGATACTGAAAGTTTTCGAGAAGGATAGTTTTCCATTTCCTCTAGAAAGGGTAAGAGAGTTTGCTACTTGACAGTTCCTTGATACATAATATCTAATTAAACATAACCAATTTCTGTAAGGTAGATAATCTTTCTAGTATCTTGATGTAAAAATCCTAATTATGTGCTGAGCCTTATTCTGTTTGGAAATAGCAAGACCAATGTTCAATCCATATTCCCTTGCCTGAAAATTCCTTGCTTTTGTTTTAGAGGAGGTGTCCTCTGCAAAAAATGTTTAAGGAAAAGGAATCACAAAGTTATAAGAAGAATAGTGTTTCCTGAGAAGTGGGTACTACTTTGGTGAGAGTTAATTTTTGTTGAAGCTATACTTTATACTATTAGGAACTATATGCAATAATTTATGTTCAGCAAACTGGAGAGGGTTAAAGAGCAGGAATACTAAAACACCTTTCAAGTCGCTAAATAGGAAAGAATTTAACTCACTTTTGAAAAATATCAGTGTTGGTTCGTCTGAAAGTAATCACGTAGATAATAATTATGCACAAAAGAGCTTCTCATTTTTGTCCCTTGCGACATCTGCACTTACTTCCTCCACTGAAGTCTTGGCTCCCTCAGAGTCACTTCTGAGAGTTAGCGTCAACTTGCACACTCCTGTTATATATTCATACCGTGACCTGCTCCCATGAATCCCACATGTCCTTATTAGCATCTACAATGGTAAGGACTTGACAGAAGTAATGCAAATGAACTTTCAATTTATTTTGTACCAACCCATCAGAGAAATCCATCATTTTCTAATGCAGCTATGGCGTTACCAAATATATTTCAGAAATAATAACATTTGAAGGTTAAAAGTGATGCTTCATTTAAAGGCTACAGGATAGAGGTTGTCAAAGTCCTAGATGATATTTCTTCCAATATAAGGCAATTTTATCTCAACCAGAATCAATTTTCATTGCTAGATCTGGCTAGACCTCAGACCTCTATGTTGCAGAGATGGTTTATTTCCTTAGACATCACAAACTGACCTCTGCTAGATTCTTATGCAGCTTCCTCACCAATCTCAGCCTTCATAGAATTAATCTCTAGTGAAATAAAAGGTAGACCATTACTGGACAGTAGAGAACTAAAGCTCTAGAACAGAAGAGAGTTGGCGGTCAGTTGATGCAAAGGCACAAAGGCATGAAGAGATTTACCCTGTTGCTAAAGCATCACCTCAGTTAAGAGCAGTTCCGTCAGTGGACTTTTAGGAAAATAAAACCCTACCCCTGTGGGTATCTGAAGATCTCAAAGGCAGAGTTAACTTATGTTCCCACCTGATAGAAGGTGCAAATATGCAAGAAAACATCACAACTAGGGTGAAAAAACATTCTGACTTAAATTTTTGACAATCTTTTAAATAATAATGTTGACATGTACAGTTAATCAGCTCAGAATTTGCACCTATCCAACTTCACAAATGCTTAATGATGACACATTCCTAAGGCCCTCAGGAATTATAAATGGGGCAAGTTGTGAATAGGATTTGATCTCATCACTCTTGCTTGGACCTCACCTTCAGGGTCCTCAGGGAAAAAAAAAAAAAAAGATGCAGGATACAATTCCAAAAGAACATGGTTTAGGTTAATGCAAACGAACTTGATTTCTAATCTATTTCAATTGCAAAGAATGAGTTAGCCCTCTAGGTTTCTGTTTTGACTCATTCTTCTACTGTGTTTTGAGTTGTATTAATAATTTACACTCTTATTTCCAAATAGCTCAGGCTATTGGTGATCCAATTCTTCCCATTAGTATATAAACACATTCAAGTTTCTAATGTTAAAAAAATAAACAAAAAGAAAAGCCTGCTTTGACCATCCTCAGATTCTCTTGGTCCCCAGCTCCATCCTTCCTGGTCACTTCACCCACTGTGTATTTATAATTATTCCATGTCTTCTTTCAACCACAGTCCCATTGAATGGCTCTGCTTTCATCTTTGCTTCTTACTAAAATAGCCTCTCCAGGAAGGAATCAAGGGCAGGACTTTGGCCTTATCTTATTTGACTTTTAACCCTTGACATTATTTCCCCTTCAAAGCATGGATTGCTATTCTGAAATGCTAAATGTGAAATGAACTTTGTGTGAGCACCATGATCTTTCTCATAATTGAACTTTGTGAGTGATGTTCTAGCCGCCCCTTCCTCTGTCCTCCTTCTATTTTTCCTGGAAATTCAGCTAGGAGAACATTTCCATGCACACGCATATTCCCTAATCCTCTGAATAGCCTATAAAGTTGGGAGTGTTATTCCAACTTTCCAGATGAGGAAGACAAAACCTCTTTGTTACTATAGATAGAAAAGCAACTTTTCTGGGCCAAGAATCAAAAGCCTAATTAAAAAACTATTAAAAATAATCTTTAGATTTCCAACCGGGATAATTGTTAAATGTTTAGCTTTGTTGAGCTTCTTTATTTTGTTTCTCTCTAATATATTACAGAAAAATATTACATCTTAGATGTAATATTGGAAATGCCACTTTTGGTAAAAATTAATGAGTCCTTTTATGGGAAAAATACTTCATTGCAAACTTTAGATCTTTCCATTTAAAGTATATACATTTAAAAGAATGCAGCATTTGTGGTATTTTTACATTTCAAAGTTAATAATTTATAGTATGTTGCATTTTCCTCACCACTAGATTAAATGCAAATTTTCCCATAAATTTTCACTGGATCAAGAGAACATTAAAATTTTATGGCTATTTGGTGACAAACCTATTGTACAAGAATCCCAAGCATGAGGTTCAAGTATTTACCTACTACTGATGTGGTTGGGAAAGCAATTAGCCCTGTGTTTCTGCCCACGGAGCCACCCTCAAAAATGTGTTATAACACGCAAAGAGGCAATAAAATGAATGGTTAAGAATGTGGGGTATTTGCTCCTGAATTCAAATTTAACCACAATTTGCTAGCCCTGTGGCCTTCTGTTCTGCCACACTTTTGTCCTCTATAAATCTCAAGAGGGAAATAATGACCAGGAGCCTGCCTGCTCCGCAGGGTGCTGTGGGAGTGAGTGAGGAGCTGGGGCCAGCCGCTCCCACCACACGCTCCCTGCTTCTTCTTGCCAACCCCTTGACCCACAGGCTCCTTTCTTAGGCAAACTCCCTCTCCTCCCCTCTCCTCTCGCTCACACAATCTACTCGCCACTTCAGGTCTCAGGTTAAATTCCTATTTCCTCAAAGAATACCCTCACACCTTCCAGAATGAGTGATGTCCCATCAGTTTCTCTGTTGGCTGCATCCTTTGGATTAACATGAAATTTTGAAATTAACTCCTGGAGCAATGGATTTCTTTCCTTGTAAATTATATGCTCTCAAGTGGTAAAGACCTTGTCGGCCCTAGCATCTACTCTAACACAGTGGCATACAGTAAACGAAATGGTGTGTATAATCAACAGTAGATAAAGAACGATTTAACTCATAAATTAATAGCACCGTGTGTGGAACATACCAAACATTAAAAATATTAGTATTTTGAATTATTATTGTATAATATATTAAGATAGGATATCTTTTATATAATATTATTTATCAATCTATATAGCATGCATTTATTAATCCCATAATATATCTCAGGTACAGTGTTTAATATTATCTTTTTTATTATTAATTTTTCTTACATATACATGTGTATATTAGGTTTCCATTTTTGCCTTACAGAATTAAAAAGGCTAAATAAAATGAGAATAACAATATTTAACATAAAGACTGAGAAAAAAACCTCATAAAGAATGAATAAAGATAAATACATTCAGAAAAGAAATCAGAAGATTGCTGCAACAAAATATTAAGCAAAATATTAAGCAATAATAGTAATAATGCAAAGAAAGTAACATTCACATTGTCAGATAGGAGTATGTCTATCATAGAATACTTTGATGAGTTAACTCCTTCTTATTTTGTTTTTTCCAAAGTCTCAAAAAAATTGACAACTAATATTTATAAATGAAAGTAACAAGATAATTTCGAAAAAACAGATCATGCCAAATCTTACCGACAATAGACAAAGGAATACTTCAAAAGTATAATAATCTGGATACACCTGATATTAAAATTGGAGAAAATATATTATTATAAAGGGGAAATTACAAACATATTTCACTCATAAATGAGGATGCAATATAATAAACAACATATTAATGTGTTGAATTATGATGATTAGGTTACATCGAAAATTAATGTTTAAGTCATGTACTTTGGTCCAAATTAAATACAATTTATATAAGAATCAGTCACTAATTTCTTTCATATTTTTTACTCTTTGCCCACACCCCCTCCCTCCTTCTCTGTCTGGTATCCCCTTCCCCCATGCCCCACCGTGTCATTAATTGTCATTAATTGTCTTTACATCAAAGTTGAATACATAGGATTCTTTCTTCTCCACTCCTGTGATGCTTCACTAAGAATAATGTGTTCCACTTCCATCCAGGTTAGTACAAATACTATAAAATCTGCATTGTTTTGATGGCTGAATAATATTCCATCATATACATATACCACAGCTTACCAATCCATTGCTGAGTTGAAGGACATGTAGGCTGTTTCCACATTTTAGCAATTGTAAATTGGGCTGCAATAAACAGCCTAGTACAAGTGTCTTTATAATAAAAGGGTTTTTTTTCCTTCTAGATAATTGCACAGTAATGAGATTGCAGGATCGAATTGGTTGAGGTCTAGTTTGAGTTCTTTAGAGTTTCTCGATACTTCCTTCCAAAAAGGTTGTATTAGTTTGCAGTCCCACCAGTAGTGCAAAAGCATTTCTTTCTCTCCACATCCGCACCAGCATCTGAAGTTTTGAGATTTTGTGATAATCGGCCATTCTCACTGGGGTTAGATGATTTCTCAGGGTGGTTTTAATTTGCATTTCTCTGATAATGAGGGATGATGAGCATTTTTTCATGTGCTTAGTAGCCATTCATCTATCAGCTTTAGAGAAGATTTTATTCATGTCTCTTCCCCATTGATGTATGGGGTTGTTGTATTTTTTTTCTTATAAATTAATTGAAGTTCTGCATAGATCCTGGTTATTAGACTTTTGTCTGATTCAAAATAAGCAAATATCCTTTCCCATTGAGTAGGCTGTCTATTTGCTTTGGTTGTTGTCTCCTTGGCTGTACAGAAACTTTCAGTTTCATTAAATCCCATTTGTTTACAGTTTTCCTCATAAAGTCTTTTCCCCAGGCCAATATCATCCAATGTTTTTCCTATTCTTTCTTTGAGAACTTTTATCATTCCATGCCTTACATTTAAGTCCTTTATCCATCTGGAATCAATTTTTGTGAGTGGAGAAAGGTGCAGGTCCAGTTTCAGTCTTTTACATGTGGATATCCAGTTCTCCCAGCACCATTTATTGAATAGGGAATCTTTCCCCCAGTGGATTTTCTTGTTTGGTTTATTGAAGATTAGGTGGCTGTATGTTGTTGGTTTCATTTCTGGGTTTTTATTTTATTCCAAATATCTATGTCTCTATTTTTGTGCCAGTACCATGCTGTCTTGACCACTGTGGCCTTGTAGAGCAGCATAAAATCTGGCATAGTAATACTCCCAGCTTTGTTTTGTTACTAAGAACTGCCTTAGCTATACAGAGTTTTTTCTGGTTCCAAACAAAATGCAGAATCATTTTTTCCAAGTCTTGAAAGTAGGATGTTGGTATTTTAATAGACATGGCATTGTATCAGTAAATTACTCTGGGAAGTATAGACATTTTAACAATGTTGATTCTTCCCAGCCATGAGCGTGGTATATCCTTCCATTTGTTGATGTCCTCTGCTATGAAACCGTTTCTAAGGGTTTCATAATTTTCTTTATAGACATCATTCACCTCTTTTGTTAGAAATATTCCTAAGTATTTCATTTTCTTTGGGGTTATGGTGAAGGGAATTGTGTCCTTAATTAACCTCTCATCTTGGCTATTGTTGGCATATGCAAAAGCAACTGACTTGTGAACATTGATTTTATATCCTGAGACATTACTGTATTTTTTGAGACTTTCAAGAGTCTTGTGGTTGAGTATTTGGAGTTCTTCAGGTATAAGATCATATCAGCAGAAAAGGAGAGTTTAACCTCCTCTGCTCCCATTCGGATGCCCTTTATTTCCTTGTTTTGTCTAATTGTATTGGCTAAAACTTCCAGCACATTGTTGAATAGTAATGGTCACAGAGGATAACCTTGTCTAGTTCCAGTTTTAAGAGGAAAAGCTTTCAGTTTTACTCCGTTCAGTAAAATATTAGCTGTGGGTTTGTCATAGATAGCTTTGATCAATTAAGAAATGCACCACCTATGCTTATACTCCTCAGTGTTCTAATTAAAAAAGGATGCTGGATTTTATCGGATGCTTTTTCTGCATCTATTGAGAGGATCATGTAGTCTTTGGTTTTACTTCTGTTGATACGACAAATAACGTTAATAGACTTGTGTATATTAAAACAGCCTTACATTCCTGGGAGGAAACCTACTTGATCCTGATGTATAACTTTTTTGATGATTAATATTATCTTAAAAAATCAACCTCTTAGAAATAGCAAAATTTGAGTATTGCATCCTACTATTCTCTAGAATTGCCACTGAATTCAAGAAATTCTTCTCAAGGAGACAATTGTTTCTGTTTCTTAGTAAAAGGAATACAAGTTCTGTAGGTAGAAAAAGCTTAAGTATAAGAGGCCAAAAGAGGCAGAAATTTTATAGGAATGAATGATATCATATGCTATATTTCTATCTTAAACAGGAGTGTAGATAAAGAAAAAAAGGAAAAACTAAGACTAGCATTCATGTTGTTGTATAAAGCTGAAGGCGTCACTAATTACAACATTACTAACATACCTAAATTATTCTAGATTGTTTTAATAAGTTTGACTTGTGCATGCATACCTGATGTGTCTAGTATTAAGTTGCTGTTTCTCAGTTTCAATTTCACCCTTCCAAACTGCTTTAATTTTGAGATGGGGACTCTAGAAACCATATTTATGTTTTACTGGCCCCTCTCTGGTAATCTTTGTCAATACTGAGTGCAAGAGGGAGCCACAGAGCTAGAGGAGGGAGAGCAGTCAGCTCCTTGAAGTCTCCTTCTAGTAGCTTGTTAACAGCTTCCTCTTTCTGTGACTATCACACCAGCAGTGACTCTTCATCCTGGCAGCAGCAGGTCACTCCTATAGCATCAGTCAAATCCATTTTTGCAGTTCTGCAAACACCTGCAGAACTTGCCTCAATGTATCCCCTTAGACTCACCTTCCTGGAAGCTTCTGCCTCTGATCAGAGCTGTGGGTCAAAGCATCCTAGGGCCCCTGCTTCCAGCTCTGAAACATCATCACCAGCCCAGCAACATCTTCTCCTTACAGGCCTGAATTCCAACTCCACGAGCCCCTTCCTCAAAGCTACTAAATTTTAGTTATTCAAATATCTTCCTTTTATATTAGTCTGAATCCAGGAGAAGAAGTTAGTGAATTTCTTACATGATGAGACATGGAAGAAATGGGGAAATATTGGAGGGAGAAAACAGGGAGGAAGATGGCAGCAGAGCTATCAGACCAGGATGGAGGTCTGAGCCCAAGTGCAGGAGACTAAGAAGGACGGCAGATCCTTCAGGCAGACTGAAGACCCTTTAAGTTAAAGTCACCTGTTGGAGATGTGTCATGTTTCCTAAGCATGAGTTGATGTTTCATATCAAAATATCAAGGGATGTAAGTAGGAATGTCTCATCTCACAATCACATCGGATAGTCTACTCCTGCCTTCTGCTTCCATTTCTGTGACTTTGAGCTCTGACAATTTGGAGGTCTTGGTGTTCAAGGGTAAAATGATTCCACTAGAGGACAGAAGAATTTCTTCAGGGAATCAGATATCGATATTGCCACAAGGTAATGAACTCATTGTACCACTAAATCAACAGCAAAGCAGGAATTTTTTCTTTTTGACAAATTATGGTATATGTACACCATGGAATACTATGCAGCCATAAAAAAGACAGAGACTTCACATCTTTTATGTTTACCTGGATGGAGCTGGAACATATTCTTCTTAGTAAAGTATCCCAAGAATGGAAAAAAAAGTATCCAATGTACTCATTACTACTATGAAATCAATATATAACCACCTACACACTCATATGAATGACAAAACATAACTATAGACCATAAAGTAGAAGGGAAGAGGAGAGAGAGGGGTGGGGAGAGAGGATATGGGAGAAGGGAGGGTATTTGGGGGGACCTCACCTAATGTGCATGATGCAGTGGTACATTTCAAAACTATTAAGAAATGAGTATAATTGTGATGAATATGTTACTTGGTTCAATGTAAACGTTTCACATTGTATATTAAAGCAGACCCTGAACCCCATAAATGCATCCATGTACAAAGTTACAATTTAATAAAAAAGAATTAATAAAAAAATGAAAAGTATCATTCAGGTATTTTTCATAATTTTTCTTATGTTAAACTTGTCTGATATTTTCTTGTGATTAAATTAGAGATTTACTTATTGGGGAATATTTGTTTCTCTCCACGCAGATTTTACATTCCTTGATTCTTGTGGATCTCAGAATTTCCATGCATGTGAGTATGTGTGTTGTGTGTGTGTGTGTGTGTGTATAATTTCTAGTGGAAATAAAATCCTAAATTCCCCAACCCATTGAACAGACCTCCTCTTGGCCAAGGGGCCCCCCCAAAAAACTTCAAACTAAGTTTCCAGCCATGATAGGATGCAGGCTCAGAATCCCCTCCCCTCTCTCTCACTAGCCACCATCAGCCTTTCTTCCCTAAATGCTAAACAGAAATCAGCCCTTTGGAGAGACTTGCTCCACTGCTAACTTTCATCAACCTCATGATTGCTTCTCCCTCTCTGAGGTTCCAAAACCTCACTTTCTGAGTATTCCTTCCTTCAAGAGCCACTGACCACAGAATGGTTCTATCCAGTCTATGGATCATGCACAGTAAGGACTTTCCTGTCCTCCACTTTAATTTTTTATATCAGAGGATTGAAAACTTCACCTTTGATCTTGCTAAACTTGCCATTTTCTGAACATGAAACCCAAGAAAGAACATGAAGTTCAACTGGGCCTGTGCTTGTTTCTCCTTCCATGAACATGTCATCGTCCCTTCTATGTCTTGCTAAGTATGCACACTCAGCCACTCTGCTCTGTGTAAATTCCCGCTCCCTTTCCCCTCTCTCAATGGGCTTGCTTTTCAGCTTCCTTTGGAGGTCCTCTTATCCTCTTTTCAGAATAAAGGTAATTTTTTACCTTTAGAAATTTGGTGACTTTTTCAGTCTTTATTTATATGTTCACACTTTGTTTATGCATGTTTTTGAAAGAAAGTTCTTCATTGTCTGTGATAACAGATTATTGAGAACATGTTATTTTTCAATAACATGTTGTTTGATGACATAAGATTTGGCCCTATATTGGCGACATCATGCAGAATTGGGTAATTTGGCAGTTTCAGCTATTCCCATATTGTTTTTTGAAAATCTATCTTTTTGACATTTAGAATTTTATATGTAAAATGATTTTACTCATTTTAAAAACTATTTTATTTTGTTGAAGACTTTTGCACTTATACTTATCAAAGATATTGGCCTATAGTTTTCTCTTTTTATGGTGTCTTTGTGTAGTTTTGATATCAGGATGATAGAGGCTTTATGGAACAAGTAAGGTAGTATCCCCTCCTCCTTGATTTGTGGAACAGTTAAAGTATAATTGGCATTAGATCTTTTTTGATTCAATTCAGCAGTGAAGTCATTGGGTCTTGAGCTTTTCTTTGACGAAAGATTACTTATCAACTGCTACTATGTTGTTATATGTTATTGGTTTTGTCTTTCATCCTGGTTCAGTCTTGAGTGGTTTTGTGTGTTTAAGAATTTATCCATATCGTCTAGGTTTTCCAGTTTATTGGCA
The DNA here is from genome assembly GCA_963574575.1 of Galagoides demidoff. Taxonomy (NCBI): domain Eukaryota; kingdom Metazoa; phylum Chordata; class Mammalia; order Primates; family Galagidae; genus Galagoides; species Galagoides demidoff. The sequence goes on from CAUYQV010066242.1 coordinate 17,459, forward strand.
TAGAGTTGCAGATATGAGTCTTAATGATCCTTTGGATTTCTATGGTATCATTTACAATGTCTTCTTTTTCATCACTGATCTTACTTGGGTCCTCTCTCTCTCTTTCTCTCTTTCTTTTTAGTCTGGCTAAAGATGTGTCAATATTACCTTCTCAAAAAACCCCACCATTTTGTGTAATTGACCTTTTATTGTTTTCTTTTAATTTCAATTTTAGTTATTTATGCTCTGACCTTTATTATATCTTTTCTTCTACTAATTTTTGATTTGTCATGCTCTTGCTTTTCTAGTTCTTCAAGACGCATCTTTTGGTGGGTATTTGAAGCTTTTTTACTTTTGTGATGTAGGCATTTATTGCTATAAACTTTTCCTCTTTCTACTGGTTGTGCTCTATGCCACAGATTAAAATATGTTTAAATATTTAAAATATTAAACAATTTACATTTGTTTTTAGAATGTTTTTAATTTCCTCCTTAATCTTCTCATTGATCCACTGGTCATTCAGGAGCAAACTGTTAAATGCGTATGCATTTCCTGTGTTCCTGTTGCTGTTATTGATTTCTGGTTTTATTCTATTTTGCTCATAAAAAATACTTGGCATAATTTCTTTTTTGAAATTTTTTAATACTTGCCTTGTAGCCTAAAACATAGCCTGCACTTCAGAATGATCTATAAGCTGAAGAGAAGAATGCACATTCTGAAGCGGTTGGATGTTCTGTAAATTCTCTATAGAGCAAATGAAGTCTAATGTTTCTTTGTTGACTTTTTGTCTGGATAATCTGTCTAGTGCTGAAAGTAGAGCATTGAGATCTCCAATGACTATTGTGGTCTATCTCCATTATTGTGGTCTATCTCTCTTCTTTGATCAAATAATATTTCTTTATATATCTGGGAGCTCTGGTGTTGGGTGTATGTATATTTAGGTCTGTTATATCCTCTTGCTGAAATGACTCCTTTATAATTCTATAATGAGCTTCTCTGTCTCTTTCTACAGTTTTTGTCTTGAAACCTATTTTATCTGATAGAAAAATAGTACTCCTTCTTTTTTTGTTTTCCATTTGCATTGAATATATTTTTCCATCCCTTTGTTTTCAGCCTTTATAGGTGAAGTGGGTCTCTTGCCCAAGACATATGGCTATATTTTTAAATTTCAGAATATTATAGGGGTACATATGTTTTTGTTATGTGGATTCTTTTGTGAAGTTCTAGTCAAAGTTCTAAATGTTCCCATCCCCCAAATAGCATGCATTGTACCTATTTGGTGTGATTTTTTTTTTATCCATTCACCTATTTTATGTCTTGTGATTAAAGTGTTTAGTACATTAACATTCGATGTTATTACTGATAGGTAAAAAGCTACTATGCCATGTTTTTATTTCATTTTGGTTGTTTTATGGTCCTGTCTTTCTTACTTACTTCCCATCTACCTTTGTTAAAGGTGATTTTCTCTGGTGATGTGTTTCATTTCTTGCTTTTAATTATTTTGCGTTGTCTGTTCTAGGTTTTTGATTTTAAGTTACCTTGAAGCTTGCAAATATTTTGCATTTTGAAGCTTGCAAACAATTATATTAAATGGGTGAAAACTGTGTACCAAGAAATAAATAAATAAGCAAAGAGAAATCTAACAAAAATTCTACCCTTTAACTCCATCACCCACTACTTTTAAATCTTTGTTTTTTCAACCATAACTATTTATACTACCTAGCTCTTAAAAAGTTGTTGTAGATGTTTTTAATAAGTTTATCTTTTAGTCTTCCTATTTGAGATGCATACCACACTGCTGAATCTCACTATGGTCACCTTCAAAGATCTCCCCTTGGGAAGCTGTGCACCAACGCCAGTGCTTAGTCCAACCTGCAGAGCAATTTTGGAATTCTTTTCCTGGAATGGTCATCAAAGCTGTCATCATATTTTCCTTGATGTCATATTTTCCTTGACTTTCCTGAAAGTCATCAAAATGTCTTCCATCCAACATTTTCTTTATCTTCAAGTAAAGAAAAAAGTCCTTGGGGACAGGATCAGGGGAGTAGGGAGGGTGTTCAATACAGTCATTTGTTTACTCGCTAAAAATTCTTTCACAGATGGTGCTATATGAACTGGTGCATTACCGTGATGTTTTTGGCCAAGATTTTCAGTTAAGATTATCCTATTTCTCTGTTGATGTTTACTTGGTCTGCTATTCTTTTGTAGTCAAAATTATTTTGACCCATAATTTGATGAATTTTTGCAATGTCTTCATCAGTTCTTATTATTGGTGGCCCTGGCCTCTCTTCATCAGTGATGCCTTCTCTTCTCTCAGAAAAACATTTAATCCATTTGTATACTGCTATTTTCTTCATGGCATTACCCCCACAAACTTGGACTAACATGTCCCTGTTTTCACTTGCACTCTTGCCAAATTTAACAAGAAATTTACAAATGTTTGTTCATTGCTGTAATTCACGCTCTGATGTTACCAGAATTTCATTCTCAGTAGGTCCTTGGTCTTGGGAATTTGAAGAATGAATTCACAGACCACAGATCAGTGCTAAGACAAGATTTATTTTACAGAAAAGAAAACAGAAAAAGCACTGCTTCTGGCAGGGAGAAAAACCCAGGTTGAAAATTTTCCCCTGGGTCTTTTGTCTAGGGGTAAATATATAGCCTAACAAATGATTGGATACAGTCCTTTTCTCTTGGCACAAAATGTGAGTTGTTCCCAGGTCTCCAAAACTTACATGAAATTGACCAGGCCTGAGAAATAGTATAGTAACCTGTTGAGCCCTAATTTTAAGCGGAGGGAGACAGAGGCCCAGAGCAGAGATGTCTCCCAGCAGTTGTCTGGCCCCTCTGGCTACTGGAGCCTCCCGCGGCCCCCTCTGCCTACCCTCCAACCCACTGGCTACTCAGCCCTGCTGCACCAACCCCCGTGGGATGGAGACATAGAAGGCGATGTGGGTTCTACCCTCAGCTCAGGCCTTGCTGCCCAGGATGCCACTGTCCTATATCACTAACAGTCTCATAAGCGCACACAAAAACATGCAATAATGAAACAAACACACAAAAACATCAATAAACACCGGTAGTAAGACACCACTTGTCAACAGCTGTGAGACTGACATGCTGAAGTTATGAAATTTCACCAAGTTGCACAGTCCTGATGACAGTGGCAATGCTGCAAACTTAATTGTCAGACCTCAAGGCCACAGTTATAGCAAGAGAGTGTTCTTTAATGGTGTGCTACTCTTGCAGGGAGTTGCGGACCTTCAGATGATTTCTTATAGCTGATTAGCATCTTTTTCTTTCAGTTTCATGGATTCCTTTTAGCATTTCTTATAGAATAGGTCTGGTAGTCATGAAATCGCTCAGCTTTTATTTGTCCACAGAAGTCTATCTATCTCTTTCATGTTTGAAGGGTGTTCTTTCAGGATATGGTACTCTCCGATTAAGGTGGTTTTTTTTTTTTTTCAGCACTTTGAATATGAGACATCGCTCTCTCCTGGCATAGAATGTTTCCACTGAGAAGTCTGCTGCTGTACATATTGGAGCTCATTTACATGCAATCTTTTTCTTTTTTCTTGCTTCCCTTAAGACTTTTTCTTTATCTGTGACCTTTGGAAGCTTAATTATTAAATGCCTTGAGGTATTTGTATTTGAGCTAAATCTGCTTGGTGATTTGTGACCTTCTTATACCTGAATATTAATATCGCTCTCTAAGTTTGGAAAGTTCTCTTATTATTTCTCTGAATAAACTCCCCACCTCAGTCTCTCTCTCTATTCCTCTTCAAGGCCAAATCTCTTAGCTATGCTCTTATGAGGCTATTTCGTGAGCCTTGTAGACATGCTTCCTTGTTTTTTATTCTTAATTTTTATTCTCTTCCAACTGTGTATTTTTAAATAATCTGTCTTTAAACTCACTAATTCTATTTTTTGTTTGGCAGACTCTGCTAGGGAGAGACTCTGATGCATTTCCCAGTTTGTCCGTTGAATTTTTCAGCTGTAGAATTTCTGCTTGACTTTTTTTTTTTTTTGGCAGTTTTTTTCTGGGGCTGGGTTTGAACCTGCCACCTCCAGCATATGAGGCCAGCACCCTACTCCTTTGAGCCACAGGCACTGCCCTTCTGCTTGACTTTTTAAATTTTATTTCCGTCTCTTTATTAAATTTCTTTGATAGGGATCTGAATTTCTTCTCTGTGTTGTCTTGAAGTTCACTGACCTTTTTCAGGATAGCTATTTGGAAAACTTTGGCAGGTCACATATCCTCATCCATCCAGGATCCATCACTGGCCCCTTATTTAGTTTATTTGGTGAAGTCATGTTTCTTGCATGTTCTTGCTGCTTATAGATGTTTCTCAATGTTTAAGCATTGAAGAATCAGGCATTTATTTTTCTTTTCACAGTCTAGGCTTGTTTGACCCTGACCTTCTTGAGCAAGCCTTCCAGATACTCAAAGGGAACTGGATATTGTGATCTAGGTCTTTGAGCACTGCGGCTACAGCAGCACTGGGATTGCCCCAAGCCGAGCAATGCTGACTCTTGCCAACTCCTTGTAATATCATCTTGGTAGACTTTGGTAAGATATGTCAGAATTTCCTGGATTACCAGGAAGTCTCTCATTTTCTTCCCTCACTGTCTGTGCTGGGCTGCTTGAGCTGGAGCACAAGTGATAGGGTTACTCCCTCATGGTCACAAGGGTCAGGTCATACCTGAAGCCAGCCCAAAGTCTCACCCAAAGTCTGGAGCAGGGGTCCTCAAACTTTTTAAACAGGGAGCCAGTTCCCTGTCCCTCAGACTGTTGGAGGGCCAGACTGTGTCTCCGGGACAAGTCGACTGCTAAGCAGGACAGGCAGAGACGCAAAAACACCCGGCAGGCCGGATAAATGTCCTAGGTGGGCTGCATTGGCCCACAGGCCGTAGTTTGAGGATGCCTGGTCTGGAGCAACTATTGTGTGGGACTTGTGATGTTTGTTTAAGGTGACCAGATTTTAACATTGGTAAAGCAGGGACACCATTGAGGGGCAGGGCGGGGCCTGGGGGACGAGGCCTGACAACAATGCAAACTTTGATAAGCAGTGCTCCATAATCAGTTCTCAACAATTATTTATTATTAAAGTTTAACATTATAAAACTAACAAATATAATATAAAACGCATATCCTAGTGAAATAGCCACATGGCAGCCAAAAACTGTATATTCCCTTCCTGTTCTCCCGTGTTCCCTAGCTTGTCATGCATTCTTTCCAAAAATTGGGACTTTTTAAAACACCGTTGGATGCAGGACAAATTGTTAAAAATCAGAACTGTCCCACCAAAAGTGGGACATCTGGTCACCTTATGTTTGTTCATAGACCAAAGGCTCTTGAGTCAGTAGGTGGGGAACCCTGCCAGGACAGATCCCTCCTGTCAGGGCAGCGTGATTCCTTCTGGCCTAGGGTGGGTCCTGGAGTGCAGTCCAGGTGAGGTGTGGACTCAGGGACTTAGGAGTCTGCATGGTACTTTATTTAATGTGGCTTAGCTGGTCCCCAAGTCGCAAAACAAATCCTCTAAACTGTTTCCCTTCCTTCCCTCAAGTAGAAGAAGCCTCTCCCTGAATCCTACAGCCTGGAATTGGGGGAGGAATGACATAGGCCCTGGCTTGGCTGCTGCCGCTGGGGTCTCACTGAGTCAGATACACCCTAAGTCCACTCCTCTGAGCCAGCGCAGCCACAGGAATTGCCCAAGGCCTGTAGCAATTGTGGCCCTTACTAATTTAGGGCAGGCTCCTGGTTGCTTTTTGTCACCCAGTAGTGTGGCTAGCTGGCACTCAAGTTTCAGTGTGAATAATTTCCCTTTGGCTGAGCTGGCTTAAATGCTTTCTTCCATGGGCATTGGCAAAATTCTGCTCTGTGCTGTGTTCTCCTGTGCCAGAGCAGGCCTGAATTTCAGGGCAAAGTCACACAATCACTTTATTGTCCCTCACCTGGGCACACAGGTACTCCTCCCCCTCGCTTGCTGGTATGGCCCTGCTGGCAGACAGGGGAGGCTGCTGTAGGGAACACAAGATGTCTTTTCTGCCCGGGTCAGTGCCTCTTTCCTTGATAAAATATTAAAACCAAATAGTAAGACAGCTCACCTGATTTTTGATTCTTCTGAAGTGCTTGCTTGGGTCGCTGTAGTGTTCACGCGGAGGGGTAATCACAGGAGATTTCTGTTTTACTCTATTGCCCTGCCTGCCCCTCTTCTCACACTCTAACAATCTTTCCAAAAACGATATTTCAAATTCTAAATTTGGTCTTTTGAACTCAAAATAACTTAGATAATGGGGCTCACAGAAGTCTAAGAGAAACATGTGAGGCTTGTTTGGTATGTTAAAATCATACAGGAAACATTGCCAAATATGAAATTTTGCTGAACCTTCTTTGAGTTACTTGGGTATAAATGTGAACATATATTGAAAACCTGTATGAGGTGCCTAAAACTCTGATATATCTTAGTATATATTGTCAGCAATAATTATATTTCTTATGTTAAATTGTTGCATGCCTCAGAAATAACCAAATTTTCTTGTCAATGGTGTCCCTAAGTATGGACCTTCTCAGACTTTTGTCTCTCATAATTGTTGCATTATTGGGATTCATCTTGAAAGGCAGCTCATAGTCAGCTATGGTCTAAAATCTGCTTCTTTTTCAAGGAAATTCATGAAAAGAACTCTAAAAATTACTTTGTAATATGAGTTTATGATAACTTTCATGATCATATCACTAGACTAGAAAAAACTGTTTCTGAGACTCAAATGAAAGTGCTGATGTATTCATGAGGACTGCTAATTCAGCATCAAGCAGAACAAGAATTAATTATATGGAACTAAGTGAAAAGAACACCAAAATAATTTTTTGCAACATTTTGTTTAAAACATTGTTGATTCTTTTTATGTCTTATTTTCTAGAGTCAGGAAAACTTTTTTCCCCCTTTTTGAGCCATTTATAGCTTATAGTAATTGGGTAAGGTATATATGAATAAAATGGAAACATTTGCCTTTCTGTTGATCAGATTTCTAAAATTTGCAAACTATTTGTGAATATTCTTAATTTATGGCAATATAGTTTTGCACAAATTGTATAACAACCTTTGTAACAGTTCGCAATTAGATACACTAGTCCTTTTATCAACATTTTAATAGGAAAAGTGTATTTTCAGATCTGACCAGACTGCTATGAGGGACTGAGGTTGACTTAAAGCCAATAAAACTCCCCTTGGAAATACTGGCCTAGAACCTTGTATATGAGGCTCCCTTGCAGTCAGTGAGTAAAGAATGTTACTTTCGGCTCAGCACCTGTGGCTCAAGCGGCTAAGGCACCAGCCACATACACCTGAGCTGCCGGGTTCGAATCCAGCCCAGGCCCTCAAATAACAATGATGTCTGCAACCAAAAAATAGCTGGGCGTAGTGGCGGGCACCTGTGGTCTCAGCTGCTTGGGAGGTGGAGGCAGGAGACTCGCTTAAGCCCAGGAGTTGGAGGTTGCTGTGAGCTGTGATGCCATGGCAATTTACCCAGGGAAACAGCTTGAGGCTCTGTCTCAAAAAAAAAAAAAAAAAAGAATTTCACTTTCTTATACAGAGGCCCAAGAGTTTCAAGATATTTCGGGATCTGAAGCAGAGAGGAATTCATTCGATTTGTACAGGTATTGCAGGTAGTCTGAAGGCCAGCCTTTCGCTTAACTAGCCCTGAGGATTTAAAAAAAAAAATTTAACCCTAAATTCTTATACAAATCCTAGCACAGCCAATTTAAAAGAGCCTATATGAACATTTGTTATTCTTCTTGCGCTTTATGCAAATAACCAGGCCAAGTATAATAAAATTAAAAGTCATTTGAATTGGCTCTACTGAATCTATCTTTGGTAGAGATGGAGAACTGCAGAAAGAAAAAATTGCATTTCATAGAAAACTAATAGTAGACTAATTATTAGATTCTAGCCTTGTCAACTATTTTTGAGTTTTATTATTTGCTTACTATTTGGAATAAATCATGAATTACTTCCTGGCTACAAATCTCTAAAGAAGAACCTGAGTTTAAATTTTTAAACTCAGTGGCGTAGGTTTTTTTTTTTACTTTTCCCTTTCTTGATTGTCATCCGTTACATTTCTACCATTCAGATTATTCGTGTTTTAATCTTCTGTTGTTTTACTTCTGAGAAAACTAAATCTATGGTACTCCAAAGACTTGGTTTGATTCAACAAGCAACAGCAGCGTAGATCAATAACAGGATATCCAATAACAGTGACAGGATGACCTGGGAATAAGTCTTCCTGGAGACAAGGGACACTTTGACATTCAATTTTGTTTGTCAATACTTTTAAGAAGAAAGATGTTTTTAATCAAGCAAAGAAAATGAGAAAAATAACTTTTATTTGAGGAATGCAAATTCTTTTAATATTCAGATCTAGAAAGACATTAAAAACGTGACATCAGTCACATCCCACTCCCCACTTTGAGTCATGTGCTCATCCCTTGCGACTACTTGCTATTAACACAAGTAGCTACTATATAAATTACCCTAGTAATGCCACACTGGACACTGTAACCCATGCCTTCCTGCTTAAGAATGTAATCAATCATGAATCAATGTTATTTCTGTAAACCAATGAGAAACCCTGACAAATAACTTTATATCAACACATTCCCAGTCACTTTTTTTTTTTTTGCCTTGAAAATCTTGCTTGTAAAAAAATATATATATATTCTGCTTGTACCAAAGGACAGAGTTCACAACCAAGGTTACTTGGGTCTAAGTCTTCCAGGTAGCAGTCCTCACTTTGGCTCCAGCAAACTCTCCAGGTTTTACTTTGCTTTTGCCTTTTCTGGCTAAGTTGACAATAGCACAGAGGATATAGGAAGAATTCCTACAATCCAGTGAAAGTTAGCAAGTAATCTGATGAGAAACATAAATGGTAGGGACAGAAAAGCCACTAAATGCGAAAAAGGATTCATCCTTACTCGTAATCAGTGATGCAAATGAAACCACAATGAGGTAGCATCTCATGCTCATCAAATATATAAAAAAAAAAAATTAAGTGAGATCTAAATTCTCAGGCAAATTTCACCCTTTTTGGTGGGAGCCTAAACTGGTATAACTACTTGGCATGCAACTTCACACTATCTTATAAATCTGAAGAAACACAGAATAATTTGTTCTTCAGTTACGTGCTGTAGAGAACCTCATACATATGTGCAAACAGTTACGTGCAAGCCTTCATGGGGCTTTGGTTATAACAGGAAGATAGTGTTTCCTAGCAACTCATTTGATAAAAAAAATTGATAAGTAATAAGGACAGAAAATTCAGAGAATAGCTAATAAACATTTTTAAAAAACCACTAGTAGCAGTGTCCAATGAAAAGTGAATGCACAAAAACAGAATGTCAGATGAACAAATTGTACTGTAAATTAATTATGAGACTAGTGTGATTAATTTATGAAATTTTATTTATTCATTTATTTTGGAGACAGAGTATTACTATGTCATCCTTGGTAGAGTGCTGTGGCATCACAGCTCACAGCAACCTCAAACTCTTGGGCTTAAGTGATTCTCTTGCCTCAGCCTCTCCAGTAGCTGGGACTACAGGTGCCTGCCAGAACACCCAGCTCTTTTTTTGTTGCAGTTGTCATTGTTGTTTAGCTGGCCCAGGCCCGGTTGGAAGCCACCAGGCTCAGTGTATGCGGCTCACACTCTAACCACTGTGCTACTGCCAAGCCAAAATTTATGACATTTTAAAAACCAAAACATGCGATGTTATTTATAGTTTATGACTATCCGGCATATATAATACAAACGCAAACGTGGCTAGCAATTTTGCTGCTGCCTTGAGGTCAGTGATTACATCTGGGGGAGGGAGTATCAGTAAAGGGTCCAAGAGAGATTCCACTTTTGTCTGTGGCGTTCTGTTTAAAAACAGATCTTATAAAAATAGGGCAAAATGTCAATTTACTGAATCAAGACAGCAAGGTTAAATGAGCATTTGTTATTATTTCCAGTATGTTTTAATCTTTGGTTTAGAATAAGAGGAAATAGAAATCAAGAGGGCAGAGTTTGTGCAATGAGCAAATCTTGTAGGAGAGCCGGTGGTTAAGCACCACCTGACAATCTATGATATGAATGGCACGAAATGAAACAGCTGTTTGGAAGCTATCTGTTCAACAGCACAAATTATCCAAGCTTTTACTTGAGTTTTGCCTTGTTAGCAATTATGTCTAGCACCAATTATGACGACTAAATCTCTGCACCAAATTAAATGGCTCTGCACCCATCAGCCAAGCCTCCCTGTGTGTCGGGCGCTCAGAAAGGGAGGGGCTGCCATTCAGTGGAGCACCGTGTGCCCAGACGTCTCACAAACTTCCTGTCTGCTCGCCTCTGCCTCTCATTGCTCATTTCCTCGAAAATTCTACTTCCTAAGCTTGCCATGAAAGGAGGAAAAACCCGGGTGTCATTGTCATGACAGTTTGGCTCCAGCTATATAATGAGACGTTTCAGTGGATTGAGGGTGAGTGGGAAGAAAGCAGCTGTTAACAGTTCTTGGGACTGACTGGCCGCCTCCCAGAAGCTGTCACCCATATGCCTCCAAGGTAAACAGTTCAGTGTGTCATAGGTCCTGGAAATGGATCTGTTCAGTGACACACTGCATGCATTGGGGACAGCAGTGTCTGCATGTGCATTTGATGACAGATATTTATATGCATTTCTGTATAAAGAGAGACAGAAACCTTTGACATTCATTCCAATTGTCAGCAGTGTTAGGGAAGAGATCTATCCCATCTCATCTGCCTCTGCTCCAATTTAAGACAAACTTGGAAATGATTTCATCTGAAGTGAGAGGAGTGTTTTTAAATATAGATATGTCATTTCAGAATGTATAAAACGAAAATAGACCCAAGTTGCTGCAGTATTAAACACATATGTACATAAACACACACTGATCATTTTGTACTTAGAAATATATTTCCTCACACATTTAAATTGTTTCTCCACTTAGTTACCGGACATCATATATTAAACACCATTTATGACGGAGACCGTGATTCTGAATTTTGCTTTAATGGATTATGGCCTACTATTAAAATGTGTGGTGATAATATGTTAATAACCATTTGGGGGTAGAATAGAGATATTCTGGTATTGAATTATCATGTCATTGAGCAATTACTTTCATAGTAAATGCTTCATGAGTCCATTTTGCATTATTGCGTGCGAAAGACTAGCATAACCTGTGATCACAAATTGCTTTCTTGTGAAAGAAGCGCAGATACCCAGGGAGAATGAAGCACGTCAGAGATTTATGTTGTAAACCTAATTTGGATTTATAATTTTAGTTGTCCAAGGTAATACGACCCAATCTGGGCCAAACTAACCAGTATTAAGAAATTTATTTTTAAAAAAGAAACATTACTTTACAAAGACAATGCACATATCCAGTGAGATATCCTTCCCTTTGAGATCTAGATGAAATTGGTTTGAATCAAGAAGCTTCATATCCCCCAAATTCTCTGCTAGCCTTCTGGAGGATTGGGGGAGGGTGTCAGGTGCATAGGATATAAAGTGTTAACAGCAACCAAGCTCCCCTGTCCTCACGTATCCACAGATTTCTGATAAAACAACTTCTACCTCTCCTCTACCCCTCAGTCACTCCTTTACAATAAAAGAATTTATATATAAGGTGGTGCCTGTGACTCAAGAAGTAGAGCGCTGGCCCCATATAGCAGAAGTGGTGGGTTCAAAACTGGCTCTAGCCCAAAGCTGCAAAAAAAAAAGTAAATAAGAATTTATATACAATAGGATCTGGGAGACTGGACCAAAGCTCCACTTCTAGATTCTCCCTCTGTCCTGTCTTTTAGAATAGCAGTCCCCAACATATTTGGCACCAGAAACTGGTTTTAGAAAAGACAGTTTTTCTAATGAGAAGGTGGTAGGGGGTTGGGGAGCAGGATGTTGAGCTCAGACAGAGACTCTACCAAGGGAGCAGCTGTAAATACAGATGAAGCTTCACTCACTTGCCCATCACTCACCTCTCTGCTGTGCAGCTGGGTTCTTAACAGGCAACAGGTCAGCAGTGGCCCAGTATGGGTCAGCAACCTGGAAGTTGGGGGCAACAGTTTTAGAACATTCATGTTGCTTGTCCCTCCGTGCTATAAGCTTACAAATCATGGCTTTGCCCCACAAGGAAGCTGGCTGTCCAATTCTGGTCTGGTAAATTTAATGCATAGAGAACACGTTATTGACTGTAGGCACAGGTCAAGTAAACTCTCCAATTCAGGTTTATCAGCCACAAAACAGACAAATTGTTCTTCATCTTTCCAACTTCAGTACCTATTCTCTACTGGGGCACAAGTTGGAGAGGGAAATATGGGTTTTATTTTTTTCTCTTCATCCAGAGTAGTGACCAAGGAATTTTTAGATATATGGAAATACCATTCAGAGAGCATAACGATGTGCTGAGAGGCTGATTTCAGGTAGGAACAAGAACACAAGAACGACTGCTGTGGTGCTTTAATGAGGGTAGATCTTTGCCAGCTTTGACCTTTCCAGCTCACAGTAGCTTATGTTTTAGCTGACACCGTCATGGGGCTGATTAATACCAGAACAGCCAGCACCTGCCCCCTCTAGGAACTTGGAGATTCGGTCAGGCAGGAGTTAGATTACGTCGAAAGCCTTATTTGCCTGCACTCGTGCCCCCTCTCCTACCACCACTTGCTTGAATCGCATTGGCCTTTTACTGTACCTTGGTCAAAACAAATTTGTACCTGTCTTAGTAGCTTTGTACATACTGTTCCCTTTACCTGAATTACATTTCCAAAGACGTTTGTATGGCTGATGGCTGACTTTTGTGCTTCATGTATCTCTCTCCTTAAAAGCCACGTTCCCATGGAGGACTTTTTTTATCCATCTTTTGTTAAAATAGCATACGTTTAGAACGTTATTATTACTACAATCCCAGCATAATGTATGCTTAATAGATTAAAAAAATTCCAGTGGAATAACATTTTTTTTTATTTTTTCTTTCCTGTCTCTGCCTTTTCTTATGACAATAAACCAAAAAATGTTGTTTAAAACTAATTTAATTCTTCCCTAAATTGATTTCTGTAGCCTAAAGCCTTTTCCACTTTCTGGCCTTGGGCTTATGATACTTTCATGATATTCTCACCCCAAGAAAATGAAGTCTTTTCTAACAGATAAGCTTTCTATTCATCATTTCTTTATTCACGAGATGAATTTTCACTTTCACGAGTGAATCAGAATCTCCAGAATCCAAAACTTTGTTCATGGATTATGTTATTACTACATCATAATAAACATCAGAAGCAAGAATGGGGGAGTTTGTGGGACAGCAGCCATATGCCTAGGACCAGCAGCAGCACTGAAGGAGCCCAGATTTTCTCTTTTTCCCCTTGATGCAGTTCCAGGGAAGAGGGAGAAACCTGGGCCAGTTAATCTGCCACCTTCTAATGCTTGTCACTTAACAATGTAGAGACCAGCTCCTCATGATATTTAAGATTCAAATAATATTTGGTTTTCTACACTGAAGGGTTGCCTTTTGATCTTTAGAATCCTGGATAGCTAAAGAACTGAGAAATATCCTGCAGAGAACAAAAACGTATTCTACCCACCACTGCCCAAATTGTCTTGTGCTGAAGCACTGCTTGGTTTCAGCTGAGGCTTTACTGTGAGAGAAACCTTGTCTTGGCCACATATATCCTTGTGTAGTTCAAGGTTAACCACAACAGTCTGCATACTAAGGCCAAGGTGCCTTACTGAAGATCATGCCAGTTTAAAAAAATGTGTACAGCTGTACAAGCTCAATATAAGCTGCTACAAACTGCCAGTGGAAAAAATGGCCAAGACCACACTAAACAAAGCACTGAAGCTTGAATCTTAAAATCCCTGCCCTTGGCCACAGAAGAAGCTTCATATTCCACATATTCTTTTTGGTCTCAAATGCTAAGACTTCACCACTCCTCAAGGTTACTGGCCACATATCAATATAGTGGAGTTTTAGAAAGACATATAAATAAACAAATAAATAATATCTTCTTTTGACTTTTGAACCAGCCCTGAGATGAAACATTCATGTAAGAGAAACAGACATCTGTTATCAACTATATTGCTAGGACAATTAAATTACAGACTGAATGCTGAAGTTACAGTATAATAGCTTTCTAATATTTCTCTGAATTGAGCATACCTGCCCCCAAATTTCTAGTTGGTTGTCAGTCATGGTCTCAGAGGGAAATTATAAATCCATTTACGTAAGGTCAAATAAAAGAGGAGCTATAGGGTGGCACCTGTGTCTCAAAGGAGTAGGGCACCAGTCTCATATACCAGAGGTGGTGGGTTCAAACCCAGCCCTGGCTGAAAACTGCTAAAAGAAAAAGAAACAATGCTGTATTTAGAAATGAGTGGACAGGACATGGAAATGCCCAAAACCCATGAGCTGGTTACAGCACAGCCTTTTCTAACCCTAGGCACAAAGTAGTCGCAAAACTCTGCAGGAGAGAGTGATGCATATAGAGAAGGCTATCATCAGAGAGATGAGCAACCCTGCCAGGAAACCACCCAGATTGGCAAACAACTGGAACTTAGTATTTTGCTTCTGTTCAATCTCATGTCAGGATTCCCTATTAAGCCTATTCACCCAGAAACCAGGAGTGGGGTCAGATACTTAATATATTCCACCAAGCAAGTCTCCTGGGGCAGATGCCAGGCTCAGAAAAAGTAGAGTGGGACTAGATGGTGAACAGAAGATATCTGGTCCACCTAGAAAACCTATCACATGGATGAGCAGTGAGTGGCTGCCTCCTAAGCACAGGTCTCACTGAAAAAGAAAAAGATTAAGCCACTCATGCCTAGTTTTCTCATTCTCCTCAATCTTCCATGGAAAAAAAATAGTCTACAAATGTCCCTATCTTTTTATTCCTGATTAGTAAAATTACCCCATAATTACCAGTGGACCTGTGAGAAAATACAAATAGAAGATGTTGTAATAACAGCCTTGCTGTCCCCTCTTTGGCGTGGGACATTTACGTACCTGGAGATCAAAGCCTTGATTGCGAGCTCCCATGGGTTAAGAAAGCAAGTATCTGAGGCACATTATGGAGAACCCTGTCATCTTGACAATATCTTTCCATATTGAGGTATTCCATCCTAGAGATCTTCTAGCCCTTCCATTAGCAAAGAAAACAATAACTTATCTCAAGACTGTGACCACAAAGAAGAAACTTAGCATGTAAAAGTCTCATGTACGTTTTCCATTTGAGAATGCCCTGTGGTCAGGACACAGCTTTCACTGCCCTTGTTTTCAAGGGGACATGGAGGCCCATGAGGAAGAGGCTTACATTTGTGAACAGAGGTAGGAAGAGAAATGTGATAGGAAAAGCAGCTTCTCCAGTCCAGCTAATCTAGCCATAAAACAACACCAGCATTTTTAATTTTCTTTATCTGATGCCTGAATCTATTTATTCACTGGTGGAAAATTTACTGGTGGAGATCTAAGCTTTTCAAACTCTTCTGGTGCTGAATTATAACTTCCAGTGACTTTTCAAAGTTATACATTATTTCAGAATATTACGGGGGTACAAATGTCTTGGTTACATAGATTGACTGGTATTGCTTATGTCAAAGTTATAAGTGTGTCTGTCTGGGTAGAGACACATTAGTTATGATTTCAGCCATTCCCTGGTCCCCCTCCAATCTGCTTGATTTCGTATTGGAGACCAGCCCCCAAACTACACTGTGAATTCTTTCCCAGTGACGGGAGGGATGAGAAGATGAGGGAAAATAAAGAGTTAAATCACAAGGGGAAAGATTTTTAAGATGCTGGCAGGGGAACTTTCTACCTCCAAAAGTGAGGACTGGGGGAAGGTGCTAGTGCCATTTTCATTACACACATTGCTGTTTTAATCATCAATCTAATAGGGGAAGGTTAAACCCTTACATCAGGGTTCTTGCTGGGCTTGCATTTTCCAACAAACTATTTTTTAACTAACTACCTTAATTAGACTGATTTACCTCTTACATTTATTACTCTAAGTTATTTATGATCTTAACACAAACAGAGCATGGGACAGGGAACACAGTCCAGTGGAAGGTTGTCAAAGCAAACTCCACTCAGACCATGCACGCAAATCTCAGGAGTGGTGATTAACCCCCCGGGGAAGCTTTGTGTGCAGCCAAGCTGTGCCAGTACCAAGATGACAGAAGAAAGGAGATATTTTTCTCCTTATCTTTTCTGAGAGACTTTTTCTTTGTTAATGAGACTAAGATGCTTGCTCTTTCTCCAGCGAGTTCAGCACTTTGCTAACTCCCCCAAAGTACTCACTCTCCCTGAGAGGGCAGCCCCACTGCTACAAGCCTTGTCTCTCAGGGTTTGGTGATCTCTGAGCTGAGTTGCCCTGGGAGGGGTGAAGCTCTGGCAAGACAGTCTGCTTGAAAATCCCAGGCTTCAGACTGTGGCACTTTGCTATAGATTTTGGCTTTCTCTGATCCACTTCTCTCCTGTTTCTGTTCCCTGTTGCCCATTATCTGCAATCATTTTCATAATTCAATTCCTAACCTACTTATAATAAACAATTGAAAATCGATTCTAAGCTTATTAAATCATTCTTTCTAGAAATGCAAGTACTTTAAGATATGACTTGTCCCTTAAGTGCCCACATGTCCACCCGCAATTTCTGTTAAGTTTTACTGCCATTTGTGCACATGAATGCTGATCAATTAGGTCCAATTCAGTAGTTAATGTATGTGGGGTTCATTTTACCTTTCTTGTGGTAATCACCTTAGACAGTGAATTTCAACCAGCGTGCTGAAGGACACTGGTGTGTTGTGAGAGGATGTTAGGTGTGCCCCATAAAAGTTTAACGATCATGAATTAAATTATTTTCAGAAGAAGTTCCAAGACGTCTTTTTACTCTTTTTTTTTTTTTATCAACATACTTTAATTGTGCCACCAAAGTTTAACTACAGGTTCAAGTGTGCCATGTGTAAAAAGGGTTGAAAAACACTGACTTAGGACAATGGTCTGGAGTTGTGTCCAGATTGTTGCAGAAGTTTAAAAGTGTTCCTTTCTCTGTCCATCTATTGCTTTGGGACTTTTGATAAAAGCCATTCTAACTGAGGCAAAGTAATATGTCACTAAAACCACAACCATATCATTGTGGTTTTGATTTGCATTTCTCTGATGATTAGAGATGTTAAGCATTCTTTCATATGCTTATGGCCATTAGCCTACCCTCTTTTGAAAAGCTTCTGTTCACGTCTTTGCTCACTTTTTTAAAAAATTTTTTTATTAAGTCATAGCTGTGTACATTAATACTATCATGGGGTACAGCAGGTTGTTACTATATACAATTTGGAATACTTTCATCAAACTGGTTAACATAGCCTTCATGTCATTTTCTTAGTTGTTGTGTTAAGACATTTATATTCCACATTTAGTAAGATTCACATGTACCCTTGTAGGATAAATCATAGGCGTGATCCCACCAATCACCCTCACTCCACCCATCTTCCCCCCTCCTCCCCTCCCTTTCCCTGTATTCTTGGGCTAAAATTGGGTTCTTTGCTCACCTTTGAATGGGGTTTGACTTTTCCTTGATGATTTGCTTGAGTTCTTTGTAGATTCTGGTCATTATCCTTTTATCAGATAGGGTGACCAGATTCTAATATCTGTAAGGCAGGACAACATGGCCAGTGGGCGGAGCGGGGGCAGAGCGAGGCGAAGGGGCGGGGCGCGGGGCAGGGCCTAACAACAAGGCAAACTTTGATAAGCAGTTCTCCATAATCACTTCTCAGCAATTATTTATTACAGTTTAACATTATAAAATTAACAAAAATAATATAAAACTCCTATTCTCGTGAAATAGCCATATGGCAGCCGAAAACCATATATTCCCTTCTTGTTCTCCAGCCCGTTTTGCATTCTTCCAAAAAATCGGGACTTTTTAAAAACGCCACAGGATGCGGGACAAATTGTTGAAAAGCAGGATTGTCCCGCCAAAATCAGGACGTCTGGTCACCCTAGATATATAGCATGTGAATATTTTCTCCCACTCTGTTGCCTTTGAGCTCTGTTGGTTATTTCCTTGGCTATGCAGAAGCTTTTTCTGCTGAACTAACTGTGATTTATAGATTGCTTAATAATTTATCTAAGAACATGAAGCCTGTATGTGATAAATTTGGAATTTGAAAAATTACTATTCCTAGATTTTATAGCTTAATGACTTGGTATGATGGTTTTATTACAGAATGCAAGCAGCATTATTTAACTATCTGGCTTACAAGTAATACAAAACAAAAATTAAAATGGTTTAGAGTCTCACAAATTTAAGTGCAAAAAATAATATTACAGACTTAAACATTATATTTGCGACTTTCATGTAGTGCCCTTTGGAAATTTAAGTTTTTATTTCAAGTAGGTAATTGTTTGAAATTCAGTTTTAATTTTCTAGGTATTTTTTTTAATCTTGACAATCAATTGAATGAGTATTTATATAAAATATATACACTAGTGATCTCCAAAGTAGTATATACTCTAAATTTCAAACATAAGTAGTTTCAAAAATAAAATAGTACAATATTTTTTCTTTTTTTAAGAAGGTTTTGGTGGAAATATGCACATCTGATGAAAAAAACTTTCTACAAAAAACACTAACAAATTTAAAATTCTGGGTTTAATAAAATCAATAAAACTTCTAAAATGGCCTTTAGGTATTTTAGGACATCTACCAAACATATCCCAAATGTCAAAAACATTCAGTGACTCTTGAATGCTATTATTATCCATTTTTCATAAGCATAACAAAAAACTGAAGGTCTTGCTTATATTTAGTTACTAAATCCAAGGTTAATTCATTTTAGCCCTCCTAGCCATTTTAGGTAGAAATGACTTTGAAGCTCACACACTAGATTGTTGAGCTTCTTTTTTATGACTCTGAGGCTTCATAGTACTTGAAAAATCAAAATGACTACCAAGAAAAACTTTATGGTCAATTTTATTCTTTGTCTAAGATCCATGACTAGCACAAATTTTAG
Source organism: Galagoides demidoff (assembly GCA_963574575.1). Lineage (NCBI taxonomy): Eukaryota > Metazoa > Chordata > Mammalia > Primates > Galagidae > Galagoides > Galagoides demidoff. The sequence goes on from CAUYQV010066242.1 coordinate 36,488, forward strand.
TAAATTCTTGTTAGGTACTCAGCAAAGCCCATAAACTGGTCTTAGACCATAATGATCTAAGTGAAGCAGAGAATAACCTAGTAGGAGAATAAGTCCAGATTTTAAAGAATTTTATTTTATATTTGTATTTCACATTTGTATACCAAGAATAAACTATAAAATTTAGATGATGCTTTTTGCCAGGAAAATTACCTACACCTTCATTCTGCAGCCATTTAGCTTGTTTTATTTTATAAGGCAAATTTCCCACAAATATAAATGCATCGGCTTATGTAGTTATCTAGCAATCTAATAAGAGAGATCAGCCCTGGCTTCCCTTTTATTGACTGGTTTCCAGAAATATATTATTACACGAAAATTATATCCGTCTTGTCTTTGTCTTGGCCCTGGTGTCGAAGATCATGGTGATTGTGACTTGGTGAACTTTGAGGAAATACAATCACTACTCGTTTGTTTTTTAATGAAGTAACTAATACATAGAAAAAAAATCACCGTTCTGTTTTTAACATAAAAATAAATATTTCTTTTAACTTTCAAAAGCATAGGCAGTTATTTAACTTTTCTCAAATTGAAAAAAAAATAATTCAAGGGTACTTGTGGTAGGGACATTCTCATGGAAACATGCAGAACCTCCTCCATACTGGGAGGATAAATGTGACCCAGGGAATGATAAGTAGTTTGCACTCAAATAGATCTTTCCTCCTTATTTATGTTTGTCTTCCTGGATAACTTAGATATGCCTAGAACCTTTATATTTTCAGATACTTATATTTTTCTATTAAAAATCCTTAGCCTTCACATAGATGTCTTTATGTGGAAATGGAAATGCAAGGCAATTTTTTAAAGAATGAATGTAAACACTAAAAAGATAGAAAGGACACTCTGTTAAGGGTAAAATTTTGAAATAGTGAATGCGATGAGATATTTCTATAGAAGACTTCAGGACTTTGCTTTTCCTTTGGTTAATGATTTTATTTTGCTATATTAGAAACTATCTTTTTTTTTGCAGTTTTTGGCTGGGTGGCCAAGTTTGAACCCACCACCTCTGGTATATGGGGCTGGCACCCTACTCCTTTGAGCCATAGGCGCCGCCCAGAAACTATCTTTAATCACTATTTTCACTAACGTGCCTTTTCCTTTCTGAATCCCTTACCAAAATGTATAAGATTCAAAGATGCAGATTCACGTTAGGAATACAACAAAATGACATTTAAAAATAACACATCAAGTATATGTATATTAATCTAGGGTTATATTTTGTATAAAGTGTGTAATGTTTATGAATTCAATGATTGATGATTTAAGCACAAGAGATACGCAGAAGTAGCCAATTTTTTCAATAGCCAATAGAACAAATACCAGTTGCTCGGCACTGACAAAAAACATGTGTTGACTATTACATAAATATCCAAACTGTTTATGAGTACACTCTTTAAGTTCAAAACAGTAATACTGTAAATTAACTTATGGAAAATTACAGTTTTATTAATGTGCTTTCAATATATTGTTCCATTCATGATGAAGTATAAAAGGAAATATTTACTAAGTAAAATCACATTTTGTAGTTTGAATCAGATTCAGTGTATCAGATTCATTGCAGCTTTAAAAAAAATTCACATGGCTTATGACATTTGAAACAATTTTCAGTTTATGTATTTGTAAAGTTTCACCAAGAGATAATGATTACTTATTAAAATTTAAAAAAAAAATTCCCAATGGATTCTGATATTAGTATACAAATAAATGTCCTGTCTACTTGTTGGCAGTTGTCATCTATGCATTTTATGATGCGACTAAAAATATTTCTCTGTGTCCTCTCAAAGAAAAAAGATAAAAAAAATGAAAATTGATACTATTAAATGCTTGTGAAACTGTTGGATCAATTCAAACTAATATTTGATGATATATGATATATTGATGGTGGAATTAAATGTGTCTAATAATTTTTAAAACTATTATCATGATAAACAAGAACTTAGCATATGATCTAGAAATTTCCTTTTTAGACATGTCCTACAGTAACTCCCACAAATGTGATACTAGAAAATATATAGATATTTGTTAATAACAGCATGGTGAGTTATACATCTTATCTGGAAAGAGCTATTCCAAATATCAATCTCAGGAGAAAGAAAAATAAATTGTGGTCTATTTACCCAGTGAAGCATTACAGTCAGTGAAATATAACTGACCATATTCATGAATTTTAGGAATGTAATACTGCATGAAAATGTGTAAGACTAGAGCATACAATTTTTAGAAGCATCAACTTCAACCAAAATAAACAGCATATTACTCATAACATTTATATATATATGTGATAGAATTTTATAAAGCAATAAAATAATACAACATTCATAAGACTGGGTGAAATTTCCCCATTTTTTTTATGTTTGGCAACTTTCATACCCAAATTTAGCTAATATAACATAATTCTTAATATGATTGTGCCACAAAATGTTTGGAAAAAATATATTCAAAGTACAGATGAGTACAGATGCTCTTTGACTTACAACAGGGTTACATTTCAATAAGCCTGGTTAAGTAAAAAATGTGTTCAATGCATGTAACATACTGCTTAGCTTAGCCTACTAACATGTTCACAGCATTTACAGCGTCCTACAGTTGGGAAAACTCTTCTAACACAAAGCCTATAAAATATTGAACATCTCATGTAATTTATTGGCTGCAGTCACTATGTAGGATTGGTTGTTTGCCCTGGTGACGGTGTGGCTGACTAGGAGCTGTAGTATCATATGCACCTCCCCAACATGGGGAAGATTAAAATTCAAAATTCAAAGTACGGTTGAATGTGTATCACTTTTACACCGCTGTAGAGTCAGAAATTGTTAAATCACACTATCACAAGTCAGGGGACCACTGGTATTGTAATTGAGAATTGGGAAACTTAGAATCATATCTTAAAAGACAAGCATTCTCTGTAATAGTTTATCTGTTATTAGCAAACCATTATTTTAAGCTTGAATTATATTGATAGAATTATATTATTATAGTGCCAATGTTAAAAACAATAATACAAATTCTAGATCATAAACTCAGCATGAGGCAAGTGAAGAATATTTTTACATTGTTGGGGTTCAGAAAACCATACCCCCAAATGAAAGCCTCATAAGCAAAAATATTCTCTGATCTCCTGTTTTCCAGCCTGTCAGTCTCATTCTTCCCTGAAGGTAGCCATAGAAACTCTGGATAGACTACCCTAGGGCAGGTTATAAAAGCCAGGAACTCTCTTCTCAAAATCTACCCATGAAACTTAAAATTATTCTGTATGAAAACAGGCCACAAAGAAATTATCTGACCTACCTTGTTTGACCATAGGTCACAAGGCCCCCATTCCAGAGAGGGTCCTATCCAACCCACAGAAGGAAGGAATGCATGCTCAGAGAGGCCAAGAAGAATTGAGACAGACCTTGCTGAGTTTCTTCATTCAGTCTGTTAGCATTAGAGCATACTCTTTTTGTCCAACCGTATTTCTGCATGGCTGTCTATACTTCATTGAACCTAAGCATAAGAAGGGACATTTTTACCTACACCTTTGGGTCTTCTTTCCTAAGGCTCCCATGTAGATGTATTAAAATAATTTTTTTATTTTATTTCACAATATTACATGAATACAAACGTTTTGGTTACCTACATTGCTTTGTACTATTTGAGTTAAAGTTATACATGTGCTCATCCCCCAAACATTGTACCTCTTAGGTGTGAATTTACCCATCCCCTCCTCCCTGCTCCCTTATTTGAATTTGTTGAGTGTTATTATCATCTGCAACTGTGAGTATGTGTAGTGTTTGTTTTTCCAGTGTAATGATACTTCACGGAGAAGAGTGGTATCTGGTTCCATCCAAATTGTTCCAGGAGGTATTAGTCCACCATTTTTTATGGCTGAGTTGGGCTCTATAGTGTACATCTACCACATTTTGTTAATCCATTTCTGTATTGATGGGCACCTGGGTTGTTTCCACATCTTTGCAATTGTGAATAGTGCTGCTCTAAACATTCAAGAGCAGGGGTTTTTCTTCTCTTTTCCCTTTGGGTGAATACCTAGTAGTAAGACTGCTGGATCGAATGGTAGGTCCACTTTTAGTTCTTACTTTTAGATATCTTACTATGGTTTGATTTGCATTTCCCTAATGATTAGAGACATTGAGCATTTCTTTATATTCTTCTTGGTCATTAGTCTATCTTATTTTGAAGAGTTTCTGTTCCTGTCTTTGTCCACTTTTTAATGGGGTTGTTTGTCAATTCATCAATCTGCCTAATCACAGTGATTTTTTAGGGAATCTTTACTGTACAACAGAGTTTAAGGCCTACAACATCAAAGATTTTTCTTTAATTTTTTTCCCATTTGTTACTTTCCTAATTCATAAAAACAATTGTCTTTTCACAGGACTATAGTCATGGCTACATCATAACACATGACCAGCTGGCTAACGCAGTCCAAGTATGCTTCATGCCACATTTTCAGAAGACGTCAGAGCTCTTTCATTAAATCTCGTTTTAGTCCTTTTCAGCAGTATACAAGAGATCAAAACCTCTGTTCTCCCAGTTCATTATTAGCAACATTTTAGCTAGAGCTGTGATTTGACACAATTACAAATATATATATATATATATTAGATTTTAGAATAATAGTTTCCAATAGAAAATTTTTTCATTGAGGCAGTCAGACCTTGAGATTTTAAATGAAGGCAACAATGAAAGTGAAATATTTAATTAATATTTAAATGCTGAAAATCAAGCTTGGATTAACTCAAAAGTCATTCTCTGTATCCCACTGTATTATGCTTACCTTGCATGTCAGTGTCTCCCACTGAATTGTGACTCACTTGTGAAAAAATTAGGTCGTTGTTCATTTATCCCAACTTTCTGTCATAGGATTAAATAGTTGGTAGATCCCCAATAAAACCTTCGTATAAGTTAGTGGATTGATGGAAAGATACAATAATTAGTTAATTAAGTGAATATTTTTCAGGGCCAATTTAAAAAATTTTCCATACAATGTAATCAGTTATTTAGTTTATAATAATTTATTTTATTTAGAGGATTTCTATTGCTGCAAACTAAGCATTTCTAACAGACCAGCATACTTTATTCCTTAAATCAATTCTCCTTGCCTTTTTCAACTAAAAAATATTTGACACAATATAAAATACAAAATAACATGTATCTAAGTATATAGGTAATAAATTGTTTTATTTAAATGTATTTCTATATTTATATAAACAAAATAATCAACACAAGCAAGCACATTAAACATTTTGTGGATAACTTGGAATTAATGCAGTGAAATACACATACGCACATATACGGAGAGAGTAAGAGTGAAAGTGAATGAGAGAGACAGAGAGATTCCTTTATTTTTTATACTAAGCACTTTCCTATTTAAAAGAAAAAAGTCCTGTCACAACATAAAAATGGCTTTATAAAATAAAATTGTAATATCCCTGCAATAGTCATGGTTTTTTAAATAGCTGTGTGTTACTGTGAAAAATAATTTTATGCTGTTTTAGGATTCCTTAATCTTCCTTGACAGTTTCATTGATTTCAGAGACTTTGATCTGTTTCTCTGAAAACCGTACATGTATAGGAGGGTCTTTAGGCATCTAAAGAGTGAAACAAACCTAAGGGGACCGGGAAGAAGAAGAGGAAGGTCAGTAACAATTCCAAGGCCCAACAGGGAACTCGAATTATTGCTTTAATTCAAATGACCAATGATCTGGTATGGGAAGAGGAAGAAAGAACTTCTCAACCCAACTGTGGAACAAACAATCATTTCCTTGGATGTTTTACTCTAAAATAATCCCCTGAGAGATCTAGTAACTTTCCTGATGGCCTGAAAATATTAAAAGTGTGCCATTAATCTGTTCTAATTCCAGATACAGAATAGCATGTTAAAAATCAGAATGGTGGGCGGTGCCTGTGCCCCAAAGGAGTAGGGCGTCGACCCCATGTATTGGAGGTGGTGGATTCAAACCCAACCCCAGCCAAAAACTGCAAAAAAAAAAAATCAGAGTGGATGTAGAAGCTAGCATGTCTGCATTGTCTAGAATATATAGATTTTCTCTCTACCTTTTAGCAGTTGGAGGGGGGGAGTGGGAGCAATGCACCCTTTTTGAGTGTGCACGTGTCTGACCCTGTTCCTGTCTGGGGCCGGTGGAGGGAGGTGGCCCCAGTTACTTGCAGTGGAAGTATTCATGGCCTTTGAAAACAGCCACTGAGCACAGGAAGAACACAAAGAGGGAGAGGAAGGCAGACTGTGTTTCCTAGTGTTAATTTCCCTCTTTACCAGGAGGCAAAGGAACCTATAGATTCTGCCTCTGTAAAGCACTTCATACTGAATATGGTTGAAGAAAGAAGCTACAGATAACACGTCAGAAAAATCTGGACACTTAGATTTAAAGCAGCTAAAAATAAAAATCCTTAAAGCCTGATCAAACCCACCAAAAATCTGGGGTCAACTGGAAAACTAAAACGCTTTTCTTGTGTTATTTCAAATGGAATCTGAGGTCAAGAAACATAACAATGAGCTCCTTCTTCCACTGGGACACTTCTCAGATTTTGTAGCTATTGTTTCCAGTTATCAGTATAGTTCTGAAACAGCACTGCTTTGTAACCCTCTGAAAGAGAAGGGAAAGTATGCAGAAATACTGAATACCATTCCTCTCACGGTGAGACAAAACAGATTTAAAGAAACATAGCTTCTTATAAATAATGCATATTCCTTACAATGGTGTGTATGCATATACATTCTTACATTTTCATATGGATACTAAAGGAATCAAAAGGGAGCACAGTACAAGGCAACAGTTCTTGATTAAATTCATTCCTTCAACTACAATTTTCAGAGTGTCTGCAATGTACTAAGTCCTGTTATAAGGAGGATGTGAGTAGGGGGAGGTGAAATTTTAGATAGGTTGGCCCATAAAGATGTCACCGAGACAGTGACATTTTCTGAAGAATCTAAGTGAGAAGCAGAGAGTAGATGAATAGGTGCTGAATAGAGAAACTGATCTCTGTATAACAGACAGAACAAAATGTTGAGTACAGAGAATAATGTGTTTACAGAATCAACGGGAAGTCTCCCACTGGGTTATGGGGTTGGAGGACTCTCCATTTTGACTGTGATAGGACAGAAACTGAGGCTATCACTGCAGCTGCTTTGAATCACTCATTCAGAGCAAAGAAGGTGGCCTTTGCTCACATTCAAGTTTTAGATCCCTCTTCCTTTAATTAGTGGAAACACTCCAAATTCTAGGGAGGCTAGGAAATGTAGTGTTTATCTTTCTAACTTCTCTGAACGGATTGAGGGTAGAACTAAGGTTGAGTTATCTGAGTTTCACCACAAAAGAATTGATAGAATTCATCTGAGAAGAAACCAAGTGCCTGATCACATAGACTCAGACCCTTTAACGGCTCTGGCTTTATCTCTGTAATATTGGAAATCACTGGAGACTTTCAGGGAGAAGAGTGACATGCTTTGGCTAATGTTGGACTGCTGTTCTGAGAATAGACAAGGAAAGATGGAAAGAGTGAAATAATCCAGGCAAAAACCAAGTTCTCGTAAGAAATGGTATCATTGAGAGCAATAGGCAAGTTACCATCTGGCCACCTTTTGAAAACTGGTTAGCTAAATTTACCTTTAGATTACACATAAATTGTGATAAAGAGTGTGAAAAATCAGTGATGACTCCCAAATTTTTGTCTTTGCCATTGGAAAGATGAACTGCTTATTAACTGGAATATTAAAGATAGTAGGATGGGGGAGAGGGGATAGGAAATTTCGTTTGATACACATTCAGCTGGACGTGCAAGTGCGTACAGACCTGTGGGTCAGGGGAAGCCCAAAGCGAGAAGGGAAAATGGGACTCACCAGTATGTGGAAGGCATTTAAAGCCAGAAGACTGATGAAATCCCCCAACTAATGAGTATAGAGAAGAAAAGAAGATCAGCACGGGCTAGGTCCTGGTAGGGATGACACGATCCAGAGAGAAAAACTGATGCTCTGGGAACAAGATCCTCAAAATTCAAATTTAAGACAAGAACGATGACCATGAGAAAGTGAATTCTCAAATAGGGCTGAACATATGATTCCATAGGGGAAAAAAGACTCAAGTATTAGAAAACGAGAAATGCGCGTATTTCATCTAAGTGAGTAATAGAGACACCAGGAATTTTACAGGAGTGCTGCTGTCAGAAGAATGAGGACGAAGCAGGCACAAACTCTACAAAGGAAGGGAGTGGCCTGGGTTTGAAGGATGACTACAAGAAGGAGGTGTAGACTGTGTGGTCCATTGACATAAAGTCTGAAGCTGGGAACTTACAGAAAAGAAAAGGAAATTGGCTTGGAAGTCCCTGAGCACAACAGGAAGATTATACACCTTCCCCCTAAGCCCAGTGAGCAACAGGCCTAGAAGACAAAGCAGCCACTGAGAAGGAGGAAGGGATCCTGGCTCCACAGGGGAAAGCCACGTTTCAGGTATAGAAGGCAAGTGGGAGGCCCATTCAACAAAAGGTTGTAAGTATTGCTGAAGACTGATGGTGAGTCTACCAAAGTTGTGAAAAAGAGACTGAAAGATACACAGAAAGATGTGACGAGATTAAAGTCTGGGGAAAAGGAATCACGTGGTAGTCTTGGATATCGTGGGATTACAAATGGAAACAAGTTTGAGAAGGGTAGGGTTATCCTCCGTGGTGGCCATGCTCTAGGAGCTGGGAGGAGGTAGGGATATGAGTTCTGGAGTAAATTCAGCTCTGAGATTCTCTTGACTTAGCCAAAGAAGCAGGGAGGGTGGAAGGGAGAGGTGATGTCAGCATAAATCATTTGTATTTTGCTGACAAAACAAGGCAATGTTTTTATTTTTTAGAGAATTTTTTTTTCTGATCAAAACAGTTAAATACATCTTCAGCTTTATTTTAATTCCTAAATTATGTAGATGACATCGAGTCCTGTGGGTGAGAAACATTAGGAGCATGGTTGGTTATAGTACCAAAACCAAATTAACAACAAAGTCAATAACCCATGAGGCGATGGGACAATACATCCTGGGAGGAAAGTTAATAATTTTGTATCATAAAAGTCAGTATTTGAATCACAGATTCGCCAAACATTTGTAATGCTATGTCAATTTAGCTAAGACTACATTGCCCCCAGTTTCCTTTGTTGCTATTTCCAAGTTAGCCTGGAGATCACAGTGCCTATCATCCCCAAGATGTGAGAAGAGGACATAAAGCAGTGATTATATTTTTTGTATGTCACTAAACTTAGTGCAGGGGTACTGACCAGGGGCTGCTGCACCTCAGGCACCTTGTCACTCACCTGCTGACATATGTTGTTGTGTGGGACGGCAGCCACACCTGAGGTTCCTCCAGCTCCTCACACAGCATCCTTTTCCTCCAAGTCCTGGACCAAGTGTGTGTTTAGCTGCACAACGAATGGCATTAAATGATCCTACATATCAGCCCGTCATTAAACCTGGAGCCCTGGGGAAGGTGAAAGCCTGACACGGGCTCCAGGCTGTCCTCATAGGACCCAAGTGCTGACAAGGTACAGTGTGTCCTGCTCTTCTGCACTTCGTATCCACCACCGTTTCTCCAGTGTCCGCCTTGCCTACGTCAGTGTCCAGCACCAGACGGAGAGGCAACCTGTGTACAGATTGTGAAAACGGCTCCCATGAATGTATAAGGGCAATACAAGGAGGTTAAATCCTTATTACATGTCACATCCAGTGGTTCTCATAAAACCCTTTACTTGCTATGAGATAATTTAAAAGTTACTTAGCCTCTCTCCATCCTAGCTATAAAATCTGAATAATAACATCTACTTTGAAAGATTTTTGTGAAAAAATGTAAGATAATTATGTAAAGTGCCTAATAGTTACTAAGTCCATGGTGGCCATTACCCTGGAGAAGAAATAGATTTATAACATGGCCTAATTTACACCAGTTTCTATTTGTAATCAACTCAATGGTAACCTCTTTAAGATAAAGGACTTAAAAATTTTGTCTTGAATAAAAATGTAGTAGGAAGAATACTACTTTTAAAATTTATGTACAGTATAGTAGATTTATTTTAAAGAAGTACTTTAATCAAAATTCTCTTAAATGGAAAAAAAAATCACATGTCAAAGAGCATATTTTAAGACATTTCTAAAGGCAGATTTATCAGAGATTTATTGGTGTTCTTGTTCCTGCTTTTAATTTCTTTACCTCTCAACCCATCTAAACAGAATTAAAGAAATTAACCTCATTCTTTAAAATCAATCAACAATAATGTATTTAAACTTTAAAAGTAAGATTCCTATTGTATTTTTATTCAAAGCAAATTTTTGTTCTCTATTTTAAATTATTATTTTAAGCAGTTATAATTAATTATAATGTCAATTTACCAAAATAGAAGTGTGCTTGCTTGCTAAACATGTGGAATGTAAAAAAATTCATTCCTTATTCTTAGTTTACACAGGACTTTTCCCCTCTTCTTTTTCAATTAAGTTACATGTTCTACTGCAGTAGAAATCCAAAATTGCTTTTCATTATGCAGACTTATATTTTCTGTTGAAGATTAAGCAACATAAACTCCTCAACACACAACAACCTTATTCTTGACCTTTTGTACTATTCATCTGTATCTGTAAAATGTTGTTGAAAGGCTGGTTCAAAGTTAATAAGAAGAATAAGGTTGTTCTATGTTGAGGAGTTTATGTTGCTTCCCAGGATGATCTCTCATAATTTTGAAAGCAGGAGGCTTCATTCATTCAGATGAGCAAAGCTCTAATCTCTCCTGTTTCTAGAGGTAATCATTGATTTCCATTTCCAATGGAGTCCATCTACTCACACAGGAGTGATTCAGGTGTTGAACCTAATAACTGGACAAGGTGCATCAACAATCTGAGCAGCCTTCTTAGGAGGGAAGCATCTTCAGTGATCATGGGGCTGATAAACAGATACTCAGAGGAATAAACAAGTAACTGATAAGAATGGAAAAGAGAGCTTTTAGAAGGGATAAAGGCACATGTATGCAAGCACTCACACACAGGCACACAGCTCAAGAGCGAGTGAGTGAAAAATAATCATGCACATTTATGCACTACAGCATAAATGGTCAACAATGGACCACATATGATGGTGGATCCATAAGATTATAGTGGAGCTGAAAAATTCCTATCACCTAGTGATGTAGTAGCTGCCCTAATGTGCACACAGTACATTTTCTATATTTAAGTTCACAAATAATCCCCACTGCATTACAACTGCCTGCAGTAGTCAGTACAATAACATACTATACAGGTTTGTAACCTAGGAACAACAGGCTATGCCATATATCCCAAGTGTGTAGTTGACTATTAAGTTTGTACAATGATCTGACATTCACACAATGACAGAGTCACCTGATGATACATTTCTCAGAACCTTATCTTCATCGTTAGGCTTTATATGGCTGTATTTCAAAAAATTTATAAGGAAGATACAATTCTTTGAATATAAAATACTAACTTATTATTGTTATGCTCAATGTTTAGCCAAGTTCTTGCTTGCTATTAGTTGTGTGTAAGAATCTATTCATATATTATTTCTTTTCAAAACCGCCAGTAACACATCAACCTAAGAGTAGAATGACGAGGGTGACAGCAGGTGGGAGTGCAAGGACAGAAGGAAGCAGGATCGTCTACAAGGGACAAGCAGACCTGGCAGCTAATTCTGATTCCTGCTCTGTGAATTTAGCATTATCAGGCTAAGAGCCACTGACAAATAAAAGCACTAAAACTATCCTGTATTTGAAGAACACTTTAAACTTTTTCTGAGTCATTTCAAATAGTTATCTGAATGAAGGAACTAAACGGAAATAACTTGTGCAAGGCCACAAAATTAATGAAAGAAAATCTGGCCCAGAGACCAGACTCTCAATTGCTACCGACTATTTCTTGCACTAACAATACTGCTTTGGGAAGAAAAGACTTCAATCAGGAATTGTATACTTCAACATCTGGACATCCACCTCCTAAGATAATGACATTTTATAGTCTGAAAAGACTTTCTATCATTTAGCCGGGGTAACCTAAAGGAGGACATTTAAAAAAAAATGTAAAATATATTTTTTCAGCTTCCACATGACTGCAATTGGACTCTGGGATCCTAGTGATTGTGGAAGTATATAAAGCATATGAATTCAAGGCCTCCTTACAATTACTCCAAGGTTCGTAATTTGGAAACTACTGGTTTAGTCCAATCCTCTCATTTTACAAAGAGGAATCCAAAACCCAGGGAAATTAAGTGAATCACCCAAGGACATAAAGCAAGTTATTCAAAGAACCAAGGGTATTACTGCTCCACGCTGCTTTCTCTCCTCTCTCATTTGGGAACAATTTCTTTTTTGTTTCCCCCTTGGCATATGTGGTTGTAGTTATCATGAGATTTTAATTCTATTTTGAGTGCTTGGTTGACTTGGCAACACTATTTTCCATACTGCCACTAGTTCATTCCAGTAGAGAATCCAATGATTTCTCTGTTCTCTGCTACTGATTGATAGAGTGCCAGCAAACTTTGAGGAAATTTAAATGAAGAGAAATTCATTAAAGCAAATATGACTAAATAAAATGACTTGGAAAAAATTAATTTGATGTCTTTACCTTTGCCATCATTCAAATGATGACTTGAACGGAATGTTTTAACTAACTGCATTTTTTCCTTTGCACACCGATGGAACTTTTTGTACGAGACCTTGTAAAAGTGGAAAGATGAATCAAGTACTGTGCCTCGCTCCAGAATCCTTAGGATTATCTGGTATCTAGGAGTTTCCCCAAAGTTTGCTTTGTGATTATCTCATTTTGAATGAGGAAAATTACAAAAAGTAGCATCAGCCTATATTTTCATTTTTTTAACACACTATTGAAAATTTTATACACGAAAAAATATTTTATTCAGATAGTGATGCTTTTTGGTTTAAAGTGAACAATTAGGAAAAGATAAAGTTCTCATTTAGTAAGTGTAACTGGCTTTGAGACATGTTTTGATTTATTTTACCTTTTTCTAGCCTTGTATCCCTGAGGAGCATAAAACACCAGTGCCCCATATGATGGCTTCTCACCTCCCTGACTGTGTCATTGGAGGAATGAAGCCAGTGAGATGGAGGTTTGGAAGTACTGGCTGATCTGCTGTTTTAATGTGTTCATATTTAGAGACTTCTTGAATTTGAAACTCAATAAATATAATCAACTCAAACTCTACAGTTTCTAATATCACCTTTTGCTCGTGTTCTATAAAATTCACTACAATTCACACTAATATCCCAAAGATGTCATGGAGAAGGCATTTTGATATTTTGTCTGCTATAACTCTGCATTTCTCCTTCCAAATATATATTCCTAGTCACTACCCTTCCTCCTGCAAATAGAAATTAATACAAAATAAATGAACCCAAAGTTGCTAGGTAGTTCTAAAACCATTACCATCATGAAGTGATTTGAACTTGGTTTATTATTTAAACATATTTTATAGAAACATTATACATTATTCTATTCCACCTCAGGTAACCATATTGTCCTTAAGTGTAATATAAACCAAATCTTGTTATTGATACCCAAACTAAAATTCAGTTCAACAAAAAATAATTATTTTTTTTTTAATCTAACTGACTAATTATTATTTGGCCCAACTGGCTATCCAATTCCTGCAAAAGTATTACCGATTATTTTTGTACCAAGACCTACTGTATTTCTCTTCCATTGTGATTTTGTTCTTAAAAATATAATTCTTCTTTTAATATAGTCACCTTCTCAGCGATGAAAAAATCCTCAACTGTTAAATCCCTTGGAAATTCATTGCTATATTTTCGTCTATAGCCAATAGCCAATATTTCAGCCCAAACCTTCACCCCAGTCTTATAGTGTGAAAGGGAGATTCTTGGGGTTTTTTTATTTTTTTACTCTAACCTAGCCTAACAATTTATTTCCTAATCCTGTAGTAAATAGCTGTCACACATTTTTGATATGACCTCACCCAACAAATATATAAAAAGTTTGCAGAGAGTCTTAATCCAGAGTTTTCTTTTTATTATTCTTTTATTCCTCTTCAAAAAGGAAGGGAAAGAGGGAAGGATGGAAGGAAGGGAAGGAAGATAGGAAGGAAGGAAGGGGCTATTTTTAAAGCCAATCCATTAAATCATATTATCTAGATAAGTACAATTCAGTAAATAATCCATTTGAATCACCCCACTTCCTTCAGCCAACTTACTTATTTTATGGACTTAGATACTGGAACCCAAAGAAAATTAATTACACAAAGTAATTGCCCAAGATCTTATAAATGGAGACATGTAAATTCATTCTTTCTTATTTTTTTATTCCACATTAGTTTATAGTACTGAAGCTTAAAAAAAGTTTATGCCTATGTCTATGTTTAGAAAAACGTATCCCAAAGTCTTGAACATATTCAAAGCACAAGGTTTATTCCATGGGAAATATGTAGAAGTAACCAAAAATCCTGATCCATGTGAAGGTAAAAGAAGAGAGAAAAAGAACACAGCAGCCAGAATGGGAAAGTAATGGGAAAAATTAATAGGCCACAAGATAGACAATGATTATGACCTAAGCAATCACATGGCAAGTATTGTACAGCTTGAAAATTATCATTTGGTAAATTTGCTTTCTCTAAATGTAAAGCAGTTTAAAATATGGTGGTTACTGTGTTTGCCCAATTTATTTCCTTCTAATCTGAATGGCATTTCTTATTCCAGGAGGGTGCACATAAAAACCACTAGTGATTCCTATTCTCTGGTAAGAGTTTCCAATTAATCAAAAATACACACCACTAAAACTTTTATTTATAAATCTACAAAGAGTTTAAGGCAACTTTAAAAATATGATTCAGTCTTCCAAAATTTCCTGATGGAAATATGTAATCAATGCAGATTTGTTTGCAGAATCCAGGAAACACAGCTATCATAATACTTGAGCAAAAGGCTAGAATCAGGCTACTCAAACCATTGCTTGCTCAAATCATTTCTCATCAATACAACAGTATATGGGTTCACATGTGTGTACGAATGTTAAGTTTAGGCTTAGAATTTATTTTTAAAATATATAATGTACTTTGTTACTATGATGAATAGTTCATCAATCACTGGTGTGTATATGTATATTTAATGTAGAAAGTGACCATCTATTTTTAGAGGTCCTTACCCTAACCCCACAGGGTACTTAAATTCAATTGAAAGAAATACCATAAATGCCAATTTCCCTTGATGTGATAATCTATAGTTTTAATCATTACTATCGCTTTAGGTTCTTCCAATTAGCCTTAGAGCAAAACATTATAGCTGAAATTTAATTTTTAGTCATTTATATTTCACGCGCAGACTGTTCATTTATGGAAATTGGAACCCTGACTTAAGTATGTGTGAGCGCTACTGATAATCTCTGCCCCCTGAGTATTTGCTCAATAACATGTTGTTAGCAATCCTCCCAAACTCAACATTTCATCTGTTAAATTTTTAAACTAGAAAGAGGCAAATCATATAGTAGCTCTGTAGTACTAACTACACAATTACATAACACGACTTTGTAAGGTACTTGTATTTGGGGAGACCAGGGGCTAGGAATAAGAAAAAAAAAAGACAATATAATGAACAGAAATCATCTACGTCTATTGTCTTTGATAGGCCAAAGTTTTTGAAGCAAGGAAAAAATATATATGGAATCCCTATTGATTGAGAGTCACACTAAGGCAGGAATCACCAAGTTTGGGGCAATGTATTTAACATGGCTAGAAAAGCCTGTAGCCTGAATCCATGGTTTGAAATTTGCCGGTTTGCCTTATTTTTAGGGGAGAGAGATCTAAATGAGTAAAGTTATTTCTGAAGAACATCAATGAATTTGCTGCATTTGGCTATGCAACTCTTGGCATCTGCTTAAAACATAACCAAACCTTTCAAAGGAATTAACCCTTAAAAGTTGTGTCCTCCTTCACAAAAAACAGTATTATTGAATAAAATATTTTATTATTATACTAAGATTACTTTATATCAGATGATATTTTATTTTTAATGTACTCGTCTTGGAAGAGGCAAATATTAAACCACAAACCAAAAGTATAATCCTACCTTCAAATATCATCTAATAAAAATTTCATTCATAGTTAACTCATCATGCCTTTAAGAAAGGAACAGATGTTTTTAATTTGATATGTTAAATTGTTTTGGATACAGTTCATAAAAACAAAACATTATCTTTCACTGGATTTGATGACACTGATAAAGATTTGCTGGGACAGTTTAGTGACTTGATCTTAAGAAATACTTTGCAAACTGCTCAAGGAATCAAATAGGTATAAACTATATGTTGTATATGCAAACCAAAGAAATATATAATCAAATAAATTATATTTGACCACAGTTTATGTTAAAGTCATAAAAATCCAGCAACAGTCAAGATGGATTGTGCCCATGTTTGCATGGGATGACCTCCCTCTTAAGGGTAACTTGGACTATGAATAGCAAGCTCACAGGTTGATCTGATAACCTCGATCATATTTAGAATAATTTGTTTAATTATTTATTATTTATGATAATGCTACTTTATCATGAAAGCCAGAACCACTCTTATTCTAACAGCTCTATTCTATTTCAATAAATTAGCATATCATTAAATGTCGAAAATTTAGATTTGAGATATGGGTGATGACCCTTCAGTATGTTCTCCTGCCCTCATAGGTTCCTTTAGATTCCTGAGAACTAAATGAGTCACAGCCAGATGTAAAATAAACCTTAGGATTTGTAAAGTAGAGTGATTAAAAATAAAACTCATAAGCCAAAGCACCGTGGTCACTAAGAATTCTGGAAAATATTACTTTTAAATTCTCATATTGATTAAAAAAAATAAGATTTCTCTATTGATTATGAAGTCCCTGTCAATTCCTTAAAATTCTCAGGTAGAAAACCATAGCCATTAATAATAGAGTACAAACAGACTGAAATTTTTATGTAAACTTTAATGCTATTATAATTGGCTTAATTTTAATTGATGCTATTTCTTTTATCCAAAGATCAATTAGGTCCTTCTTATTTTCTTATACACAGCAATTTATAAGTCTTCAATGTAAATGCCTTTCTGTATTAAATTTGTGAGTTAGTCAGCTACTAATGACAATTATGGGCAGCGCCTCTGGCTCAAAGGAGCCATGGCCAAAAACTGCAAAAAAAAAAATAATAATAATAATAAAGCAATTAATATGGAAAATAAGAAAAGTAAAGAATCTTTGACCCATAAACATTCCACATAAACCTGTTATTGTAAATTCATTTAAAGTTAATGTTAGATATTATTGGTGTGAGATAGAAAACTTCTTTAATAAGGATAAATTATGCTTGCATTTTTTCTGTACTAATCCTTCTTCCCATCTGATAAAGAATTCAGTGTTCTCTCATCTCCCACAACCCCAGCTTACTCAGGAGCCTGCCGTGCTGGGTTGGGCAGAGGGTGGTATACACATAGGGAAAGGCAGACACTGGGTTGGAAGGACAGAAGACCTCCATGAGGAGCAGGGGCAGCCAGCACCACAACCTCCACTGGACACAAACTTCAGAATTGCATTAAGTCAATCAGCTCTGTGAGTAAAGTAATACATGGAAAATGCCTCTATAATAGCACTAAAATTCAAGAATACATATTGTTTTTAGCTTTTAATTAATTTATAAAACTATCAGCTTTTTAAAAAAGAGGCTAGGGCAAACATTGATTGAGTAGCCCCATTTTATGTTAAACAAAACAAGGGTCAAGTAATTTTAAACTATTTATCAAAGACACACCCCAAAAAGAAAGGAGAAATAAGGAGACTGTATTCCAATCTAGCTAACTTCAAAGTTTTGACTGTAGTTGATTTGGGATTAAATACTTAAAGTTAGAAGCTCAGCAAAGGTAGTTTTATGGAGAAAAAAAGACCACCAGGACTTCACTTTCATATTGGTGGTGAAGTGCTGTGATAGCATCATGTGTATGAATATTAAGATGGGGAGAAAGTGAGTGGAATTCAGTGTTTACGTTAACTAGCTAGCTTCGGAACAAATAAATAACCCACTCAATGTTGCCAACTGGCAGCTTTAAAATTAAAAGCCAAACTGGAATGCTTTCACATTCTCTTTTTCTTTTCTGTTGGGTTCAACAGATATTCACTAAAAGCAATTCAGGAGAGAATGGTGCAATAAAACAGCAGGGATGGCTGATTTCTCAGGTAAACACACATAATCAGTGAAGAGTATTTACAAGTATGTGACTTCCCATTCAATATCGACAACCTACTGCAATAGGGTGGCCAAGTCTCATTCCACAGGACAACTGACACCTGGTCCAAACACATTTGTCCTGCCCAGGGTTTACAGAGGCCTACCAGATTGTGTGACACTGAATTTTATGGCAGCAATTACTTTCTTTTTGGTTGTAAACAACAGAATTCCTAAAAGTAGTCACAAACCACAGTTCCACACCACTCTGCAAATAACCAACCGGGTAGTGACTCCACTTTTGGCCTTTCAACCTGATAGTAGTAAACTAGCTACCGTGCAAATGTTACGGGTTCGCATCCTCCGGTTACATAGCAAATTAGTGTAGTAGCAACTTTCCAAATTACAAATTCTGTGTTCTGTTTGAGGTTTTCCCTGCATTTTTTTTTAACAAGGTTGTTCTTTTGTGTTTTATTTTCTGTGTTGATAGTGTTAAATGGCTGTAGTCAATTTTAATAGTTGATAACTAAACTCCCTCTATGGGAATCCTATGAAAAGTTACTATCTCTGCTAACTTCAGACAAAGGACAAAAAGTAAATAAGAAAATTTAATTGCTAAAAAGAAAAACAGAGTAAGTCAAATCATTATCATAAATGTTATTAAGAGAAAAAGGAAAAAATTATCTGCTAAGGTCAAACAATAAATCCTATTTATCCCAATGTCAAGAGTTATTCCAAATGCATGGAGATGTTTGCTTTTCTTTAGTATGGGAGGCCCATGAGTTAATGTGACAAATTGTACTTAGTTGATGATTTTAGGAGTCAAAAGAAAAGAGCGTGTCTTTATAATCGAAGACTTAATCATTCAAAAGTAAGGGTGAATAGTTTTCTTTCTCTTTATCAGGTCCCCTCAATTTTAGCAGGAACACAAGACATTTGTCATGACTAGCTTCACTCAGTACCCTTCCGAGAGCCAAGTGCACATACTCTCTTCCATCTCGTATATCAATACTCACAGCATGTACATACATATCTATGACTCTCATTAGAAGGAGATTTTGGGAAAAGGAAGGATTATGCCATCCATCCTGACAACCCCTATGCTGATGCTTTGAACTCAGTGCGTATTCAGTGAATGGCTGTTTGTTAAATAAATCAAATTTAGCAAACATAGTGAATCAGAGTTCCTAAAGATAAATAATACAAAAAGCTGTAGCATTATGTTTTAATCACGCAGGTTTGCATTGTTTTGTAAGTTCTGAACCTGGACAGAGGAAGCACAAGTACAGTCTTTTAAACTAGCATTCCAAATTGTGATTGATTTGCAACTTCATCTTCATCCCCATCCTCATCTGCCCACAAATTATTTTAGGCATAATAAAAAGGTTCTGAATATCAAGGCAGCTCAGAAACAGAAACCAGTAAAATATTTCCATCTTTTTCCATATGTCTCAAAAAATCCAATTAACATAAAACATTTGCAATATATAATGGCAGTTTTTCCTGTTGGAGAAATAATATTAATTTTATATTCTTCTTTTACTTTCTAAAAGCTGTTTATTTTAGAATTTTCCTTTAAAAAAAAACAAAACTCTAACGCAAAGGGCATGAGCCAAGGCTAAACTATTTCAATGACCATGGAGATATGGTAATTTATGTTCGTTAGTTACACACATTTGTCCAACATCCGCTTTGGAATTTTTGTTTAAACAGCATTAAATTTCAAATCAAGAATGTATATCATTGGTGAAGATTGCCTTAGAAATATCTGGTAAATGATAAATATGGCTTTGTTTACTTAAAAAATTATTGGGGAATAAATGAATTTACAATGTCCAATTTGGACAAAAATGAAGCAAGACATTTTTGATGTAATTCAAAATTTATATTCCTTCGTCATCAAGTAAAAATTACACATTTATTATGTGAATAGATCTTTTCTCAGTATCATGGCCGATTGAAAAAATAGAAGGTATACAGTTCTTATCCTTAAAGCAATTATAATCTAGGGTGGTGCTGATGTCTCAAAGGGGTAGGGTGCCAGCCCCGTATGCTGGAGGTGCTGGGTTCAAATCCAGCCCCAGCCAAAAACTGCAAAAAAAGAAAAAGACATTATAATCTAGGAGGGGTATAAACTATGCATGTGCAAAATATAAAAACTATTGTAAAATGATAGTATAATATGCTAAATAAAAAAAAAAAACATTAGCATAAGGAATTCCAGTGAATGACCAATATAGGCCAGGTTTAGTTAGAGAATTCTTATGCCCCTTATTCTAAGATTTAATGCATTTGGGTTACTGGATAGAATTTAATTGTTCATTCTATTAGGAAGAATGACATGAACAAAGGTTCAGAAAAATAAATGAACAACTTATAAGAAGAATCATTTAAAAAATTTCCTAGTTTAGATACAGGAACAAAATGGTAAAAGTGATAAATTAGGAAGGGGTAGACAGTAAATTAATGAGTAAAAATTCTCAAATTCTGAATACTAAAATTGCATTGCAGAATAATAATAATTTTCCTTTGATGAACACTGCTGATGCAGTGCTATGTTTAGTGCTGATGCAGTGCTATGTTTAGTGCATAACACTGCTATGGTAAGTGCTATGTTTAGTGCATTACATGGGATATCATTTGAGTTAAATCTATCATCCCCACTTTATAGATGAGGAGATAAGTGACTGGCCTCGAATCACACAGATTGGAATGCTGACCTCTCTAAATTTAAGTTCCATACTCTATAAACAGCCTTTAATGGGGCATAAGGGGAAGTGTCTGTGTATATCTGGGCTATGTAGACAATTTCTAAGGTATATAAAACAGAGAGTGTTCTTAAAGCCATCAATTTCCGTGCCTTTATGTATTATACCCTAACACTAGACTGGACGTCCACCTGCGACGGATTTATCACTTTTCACAATTTCTTACTTTCCCAAAGAAAAGTGTATCTCACCTTCATCTTGAATCTCACCAGAGTACACTGTCTCAGTGTATACACACCTTCAGGGCACTAGACAAAAGGCCAATTCAAAATATTGGAACAATGTGAGAAATTACTTTTCTGAAAAACTAGGAAATTAAATCCCTGCCAGTCAGGAGATTTGTAGCCTGAGAACTACCCAGGGTGTGAACAGATACCTAAGTCTCACCTGGAAGCTTGTTAGAAATGCAAAATCTTGACCCTGCATAGGTGCATTTTAAGATCATTTCAAAAAACTAAAGTTCAAGACATGCTGGCTTTCCATTATTTGTCATCAAAGAGGGGTGACTTACACAGATGCCAGCTTATCATTAAGCTAGTTTTAATGTTCCACCAATACAGAAGTTTTGCCAGCTAACATCAAGAATCATATCTTTTGCAGATTTAAATTTTATTTAAATTTAACATAAATTATAGATTTAAGTATATTTAAATTCATTATAGATATAAATTGATAAGGAAAATGTTTAAATGTCACCTTAAAAATATGAGGGGGAGCAGATCATTTTTTAGTTGTTTAGGGACTACCTGAACAAGAACTTGGAAGGCTGCTATTCCAAACTAGCCTCAGCACTGACCAAAGAAGAGTCACTGAGTGACATCATGAGAATGGTGCATGAGAAATCACCTAACAACAGAGACATATGACCAGATATTTCAGTAGGAAGTAGTTAGTTCTGGGATTCTCAATTGATATCTACATATCATAAGTACATAAGTAATTTTTTCAAGTACATAAACCTGGGCCTCACACTTAGAATTTTAAGAATAAGTCTGAGACTGGATTCCAGTATGTAACCCTAAAATTCTCTTCATAGCATCCTGATGGACAGTGGGGAAGGTTACTATCTCCTTCAATTTTTTCTTACTCTCTTCTCACGTGCTCGAAAAGTAGCCAAGGCGTAGTAAGTGCTTCCTTCCAAAACTGAGACTTTTTTATGTTGAAATCTAACTAAAGTAGATAGCACGATTTCTGCAAATTCTGCCCATTTGTCCTCCAAGTGCTACAGAAAGGGAAGTGTCAAGGAATATTTCAATAACGTTTGATTTGACCAATTAGAAAGATGTACTTTCCTATAATTCTGTGAGTAGGATGCATTACAGGATTGAGGAGAAAGCAGGCACGCAGTTTTGTAAATACTGAGAAGTTAATTAGACACATAGGTGGGAAAGGTTGAGTTGAATACATTAATTGAGGATATCAGTCTGAATTTCAGCATTTACAGAGGTGTGTTTGAGAGTCATCTGAAAATATATGATATTTAGTTTAAGATCTGGATTAGATTGCCAAGGGAGTATAGACAGAAAGGTTTAAACAAATAATCCTGGACTACTCTGGCAGCATACGGCCAAATATATTGGTTAAGCCTTTGTTATTATGTTAGGAAAGTTCTCAGGAATATTCCAACCCAATAGTCCATTCTTCCTTTCTTAACACATTATTTTGTTTTACATTTTTGAAAATTCATTTGTCTGATTTCCTATTTTATTCAGAGTCATTTCTTTGTTGGCTTCAAATCTTACACTTATATATGGGTGGGTCATAGTGCAATATTCTCTCCCCTCGCCCCCACCTGCACAGTCACACACACACATACACAGAATCTGCAGGTAACTGCCTCATCTCACTGGTCCATCTTCAACAAGTATTTATAGAACACTTGATCTATATAAGCTACTCTTCTAAGATCTGAAATACCATAGTAAACAAAAGAAGCAAAATATCATTTCTAAAGAAGCTTATTCTAGCAGAGAAGAAAAATAACAAAGAATATGAAAGAAGTATGTAAATATTAGATGGTGATAATATGAATTGAGAAGGAACAAGAACAGAGAAGGAGCTATAAAATCTCCAGGCTTACAATGATCAAAGCAATGGATTAAACACATCAAACGTTAAAAATACACATTACCAAAAAAAAAAAACCCTCTCACTAATGAATTTCAGAGGTTCTCGTGGCAATAAATTATTAGAAAAACTTACCAACCAAAGTAAAATAAAAACCAATTATTTATCTTTCCAATCCCATATAAACTACATTTCAGGAAAAACAAATAGATGATAAAAAAAAATAATTCTTTACATAAAAAGGTTGGCTCGGCGCCTGTGGCTCAATCGGCTAAGGCGCCAGCCACGTACACCTAAGGTGGCGGGTTCGAATCCCCAGCCTGGGCCCGCCAAAACAACAATGATGGCTGCAACCAAAAAATGGCCGGGCGTTGTGGCGGGCGCCTGTGGTCCCAGCTACTTGGGAGGCG